>JBAMBR010000026.1:0-76284 GCA_037044475.1 Zaprionus obscuricornis | reverse complement strand
CGTATGCAAATCGTGCGGTCGTTGCACCGCCACCAGCACACAACAGCTCCAGTCGACAGGTGCGATTTAATATTACAAACTATGCTTAAAACAATTCTATATATATGTGTTTCTCTAATTAAAAATAACAATAATAATTACAATAATAATTAAATTCAATTTCAATTATAATAAAAAAATAAATCAATTTAAATTTATTATTTTTATTTTAATAAATTAACATATTTTAGATTTTTTTTTATATTTAACTTAATTTATTATCAAAAAAAAGTTTAATTTAAATTTCTCATTTTAAAATATTTAAATTTAGAATTATTATTTTATTGCAATTTAATTTATCAAAAAATAAATTCATTTTGAGCTCTGTTATATTTTATTATCAAAATAATTAAATTTAAATTCATCATTATTTTAATATATATTTAAATTTAAAAAAAATTTTTTTGTATTATATTTATCAAAAAATTAATTTTGAGTTCTCTTTTTATTTTAAAATACATTTAAATTAAATTTAAAATATTTTTTATATTTTATTTTTAATTATTTTAGAAATTTAATATATTAAAATTAAATTAATTATTTCTTTTCATTTTAAAATTATTAATTTTAAATTAGTAAAATATAAAATATATTTTTAAAAATATAAAATATATTTTTTTAAATATAAAATATATTTTTTTAAATATAAAATATATTTTTTTAAATATAAAATATATTTTTTTAAATATATATATATATATATTATATATATATATATTTATATATATTAGCAACTTAATGTAAATATTAACAAATATTTTTTTATTATTTTTTATATAAAATATTATATAAATTATTATTATAAGAATTTAATTCAATTATCAACCTTGAATATATTGAAATGTCTGTAACTGTAATATTCTAGGTCATACCATCGCATCCGTTGCCGGCACACATCCAGATACCAACGCAATATAGCCAATTTGGGCCATTGAGTCCTGCACAGGTAGCTGCCAGCAAGCATGCGGCGCACTTTGCGCCCACTAACATATGGTATGGTGCTGAGTAGCTTGCAGGGTGAACGTGGGTTGACGAGGAACATGGTCAATGTCGGCGGCGACAGCAACAACAACAACAACAACAAGAACAACTAGACCAACAACAAGAACACAGCCTTATAACAAATCATCCACAACATCATTACAACTCTTCACATAGCCTAGAATATGTTTGATTGATTGATTGATTGATATCGACACAAACATTGATTGATTGACGCTCTCGAGTGAGTCGAAAATTGCCAGAATTTTGATAGCTACAACAATTGCTGTCAATTTTTCGCTGGTTTTTTTTCTCCCAAAAACTTTTCTGCATTTCTTTGCCTCCAAAGAAAAAAAAATAATATTTTATTAATTCATTTTAAATTTTATATTTCTCACATATTCAGATCTTTTTTGGCCTCGGTTGATGACAATATAAACGATGACAATCCCAATAACAACAACAACAATTCTAAAAGCAACAACACTTTGGAGCAAATTGAGTTGCAACAATTGCAGTTAACACAATGTTGGTGGTTTATGATGCTCATGCAACAGAGCATTATACACAGCAACAACAGTGGCAGCAACATGTTGCAACAATCAACTGCAACAGCAGCAGCTACAACAACAACAACAACAACTTCATCAATATCAAAAACAACAACTACAAAAACATCAACAGCAAATAGCACAAAAAGTCGCCGCAAACGTTAAGAGAACAAACTCGTCCAAGTTCCCCACCACAACCCTCTGCCCTCCAGCAACTGGTTTTTTTTTTATTTTTTTTTTTGTGTTAATTTCGTTAATCCTTAACTATGGATTTTCGATATTAATATTTTTAATAATTCGCTTATGAATTATAATATAAAATTTCTATATTATTATTATTATTTTTTTTTTTATATATATAATTATGCAAAATGTAAAAGCATTTTCTACACACAATTTTGAGGTGTAAAGTGCAACAGCAACAACAATAACAATTAATAACAAATGTAATACACAAACAAACACACACACTCACACATACACAGACCTTATCGATATATATATATATACAAAAAGGCAAAAATCGCTTTCACTATATTATAAAAAAAAAGAAAAGAAAAACTTAGTAAATGCATGAAAAGAATATTTGCAAAAAAAAATTTTGAAAAATTTCTTAACAAAACAAAAGAATGAAAGAAAAAAAAAACGAAAGTAAAATTAAACTCAAGCGTTTCATTATGTGTGTTGTATATTTTTTTTTTATTATTATTATTATTATTAGAATTTCTAAGTAACTCAAAACTATACTTAAAGAAAACTTATATAGAATCAAAGCATATATATACATAACTATGATAAATATGTATTCTCTACACACACACACACTCAAACACTATTGATATGCCTAAGTACTACATTGCCTAAATCTATACATACAAATATATATATATATATACTATAAATATATATATATATCTCTACATATATTATAAATTTACTTACTATATAAAATCTAAGCCTCAACAAAAAGAAAACTAAACTAAACTAATAATTAATTAATAATATATAAAAAACAATTACAATTACAACACAATGCAACAAAATAATTATCAAAAGAAATGAAAAAACGAAAAATGAACAAAAAAAAAAAAAAATATATCATATATATATTACTGTACACAACAACAACAAACAAGTAAAACACCAACAACAACAAATACTTAGTGCAAAATAATAAGCATAGAAATTTTTTTTAGACTTTTTATTAGCAAGTACCTCATAGAAGAAGAAGATGAAGCATAGAAGATGATAAATAAAAATAATAAAAAAAAACACCACAATGCAACATGCAACAAGCAACAAGCAGCAGCAACAAACAAACAAAAATAATGTTATTCAAATAATTGCCTTTTAACATTTAAAATAAACGAATCGGAAAACAAACAATACTATAAGAAAAAAATAATATAAAATATAAAAAATAAAAACTAGAAAACAAAAGAAAACTTTAGTGCGTTAAACATAACCAAGAAGCAAATATAAATACAATGATTTATAATACCGCAAAAACCTTAATAGCAATCAAAGCCTAACAATTTATATACAAACAAAAGTAACAAACAAAACATTAATAATAATAATAATAATAATAATACAATATATAACTATATATATTTGTAGTTAGACCATAGCAATATCTGATAACTGAACATGCGATATATTCTAGCCTCTAAACAAAATAGAAATGCAGAAAAATGCAGACATTTTTTTTTTTTTTAATATATACTTAAACACAAACAAACACACACACACTCTCATAGTTCGTATGAACTTAAGTTGAACCCAAAAAAAAAACAAATATTTTATTTCCTGGGTTTTTGTACAAACAAAAAAACAAATTGAAGATAATGCTGAAATGAAGCAAGTGGTAAAAGCAGCAGCAGCAGCAGCAGTAAACAAACTTAGATATGCACTATATATTTAGCAAAAAACAAATATAATAATTTAACTAATAATTATAAACAACAACTATTATCTAAATCTAATGGATTTTAAAATCAAGATCAGGTATCAGGTCAAGCATAATATTAATCATACAAAAAAACAAAACAAATTACAATTTAATATTTTCTGTTTAACGTTAACTTTTTCTATTGCTCCCCAATGTTTTTTTTTTAGTATGTGTAGCAATGTCTCTTTTATTTAAAAAAAACAATAATAATTTAACAAACTCTGCGTTTTTATTTTCGCTTATGTTTCGTACGCATCAAGAAATTATAAATAGTAATATATTTAACATTAATAATAGTTAACAAAACTGAAGAAGATAAAAAAAACAAAAAAAAAAACTTATGACAACGTTCACTAAAGTACAAAAATGCAAGCAATCTAGCAATAATTAAAGAGTTATAGGCTTTTAAAAATAACAACAAGATGATGCAAAAAAAAATAAATAAATAAATAAATTAACACAACATCAAAAAAAAGTAAAAGAAAAAAAAAATATATAGAAAAAAACAATTTCTTACTTTTCGCTTATTAAATTTTAATTATATTTAAAAAAGAAAAAAAAATGTTGCAAAATAATTTCACATAAACGCAGAGATTTTATTTTCGGTTTTCGTAGTGCTTACAATATAATACTTTTTATTTTTCATTTGTATCTACATATATATATATATAAAAACTATATAATTTAAATGTGTTTCTTTTAGTATGTATAAATCCCAGCTTATTCTACCTATAGTCTATATAAAGACTAAATAAATATATATATACAAAATATACATAAAGAATGATATATATATACTACTATCTAATATTTGCATAATGTTCTTGTTAATTAGGTTTCTTCAAGTATTTTGTAGTTAGACGTAACTTTGTCTCTATTTCTAAATCACATCAAATATATTATACATATATGTATATATCTATATTTCTTTTTAAATCTGTGTTTAGAAACTGTGTGCATAACTTCCTAATACATATAATATTATGATAAAACATTTACTAAAATTGTAAACAAAAATCCCAAAAAAAAAAAAACAAAACACGTTTCAATGTAAACAATTGTCGCATGGTGTGGAACAGATCAGTTCTTTTATATATATATATATATATATATATATATATATATATATAAATAATATAAAAATTATACAATACTTATGATTAATCAAACATAACGCATGGATATATATATATATATATATATATATATAGATAATTAATCAGCTGTGCACGAAATAATTGTATCAACAAAACAAATAAATCGAAATCTATATATATATCTATTTATATATATATATATAGATATATTATATTGAACGGATCTATTTGAAAGTCTAGCATATAATTATTGTGATGTAGTTTTTAAAATTCGATACAAAGAAATACAAATTGTCGAAAGTGTCGAAATTTTTTGTCCTTGTCGTATAATTAGCCAGTAAAAATGCAAATTAAATAAAAATAAAATTACAAATTAATTATATAAATATATATATATATAAATATATAAATAAATAATCGATATCGAAGATAAATATTAATATAAATATAAATTTAAATAAATAATTATATGTTACCTATACGCAAGATATGACTAAAAAACAACAAATACAAATACGAAAAAAAAAAAAAATGATAAAAAAAAGTCAATAACAAAAGAAACAAAATCTTCATATATGTATATATATATATATATATTTTTTGTTTCTTGTTGTTATTGATTTTTTTTTATCATTTTTTTTTTTTTTGTATTTGTATTTGTTGTTTTTTAGTCATATCTTGCGTATAGGTAACATATAATTATTTATTTAAATTTATATTTATATTAATATTTATCTTCGATATCGATTATTTATTTATATATTTATATATATATATATTTATATAATTAATTTGTAATTTTATTTTTATTTAATTTGCATTTTTACTGGCTAATTATACGACAAGGACAAAAAATTTCGACACTTTCGACAATTTGTATTTCTTTGTATCGAATTTTAAAAACTACATCACAATAATTATATGCTAGACTTTCAAATAGATCCGTTCAATATAATATATCTATATATATATATAAATATATATATATAGATTTCGATTTATTTGTTTTGTTGATACAATTATTTCGTGCACAGCTGATTAATTATCATATATATATATATATATATATATATATATATATCCATGCGTTATGTTTGATTAATCATAAGTATTGTATAATTTATATATTATTTATTATATATATATATATATATATATATATATATATATAAAAGAACTGATCTGTTCCACACCATGCGACAATTGTTTACATTGAAACGTGTTTTGTTTTTTTTTTTTTGGGATTTTTGTTTACAATTTTAGTAAATGTTTTATCATAATATTATATGTATTAGGAAGTTATGCACACAGTTTCTAAACACAGATTTAAAAAGAAAGATAGAATACGTATCGATATATACAATATATATGTATAATATATTTGATGTGATTTAGAAATAGAGACAAAGTTACGTCTAACTACAAAATACTTGAAGAAACCTAATTAACAAGAACATTATGCAAATATTAGATAGTAGTATATATATATCATTCTTTATGTATATTTGTATATATATATTTATATATTTATTTAGTTTTTATATAGACTGTAGGTAGAATAAGCTGGGATTTATACATACTAAAAGAAACACATTTAAATTATATAGTTTTTATATATATATATATGTAGATACAAATGAAAAATAAAAAGTATTATATTGTAAGCACTACGAAAACCGAAAATAAAATCTCTGCGTTTATGTGAAATTATTTTGCAAAATTTTTTTTTTCTTTTTTAAATATAATTAAAATTTAATAAGCGAAAAGTAAGAAATTTATTTTTCTATATATTTTTTTTCTTTTACTTTTTTTTGATGTTGTGTTAATTTATTTATTTATTTTTTTTTTTGCATCATCTTGTTGTTATTTTTAAAAGCCTATAACTCTTTAATTATTGCTAGATTGCTTGCATTTTTGTACTTTAGTGAACGTTGTCATAAGTTTTTTTTTTTTTTTTGTTTTTATCTTCTTCAGTTTTGTTAACTATTATTAATGTTAAATATATTACTATTTATAATTTCTTGATGCGTACGAAACATAAGCGAAAATAAAAACGCAGAGTTTGTTAAATTATTATTGTTTTTTTAAATAAAAGAGACATTGCTACACATACTAAAAAAAAAAAACATTGGGGAGCAATAGAAAAAGTTAACGTTAAACAGAAAATATTAAATTGTAATTTGTTTTGTTTTTTGTATGATTAATATTATGCTTGACCTGATACCTGATCTTGATTTTAAAATTCATTAGATTTAGATAATAGTTGTTTATAATTATTAGTTAAATTATTATATTTCTTTTTTTTGCTAAATATATAGTGCATATCTAAGTTTGTTTACTGCTGCTGCTGCTTTTACAACTTGCTTCATTTCAGCATTATCTTCAATTTGTTTTTTATTTGTACAAAAACCCAGGAAATAAAATATTTGTTTTTTTTTTGGGTTCAACTTAAGTTCATACGAACTATGAGAGTGTGTGTGTTTGTGTTTGTTTGTGTTTAAGTATATATTAAAAAAAAAAAAAAATGTCTGCATTTTTCTGCATTTCTATTTTGTTTAGAGGCTAGAATATATCGCATGTTCAGTTATCAGATATTGCTATGGTCTAACTACAAATATATATAGTTATATATTGTATTATTATTATTATTATTATTAATGTTTTGTTTGTTACTTTTGTTTGTATATAAATTGTTAGGCTTTGATTGCTAGTAAGGTTTTTGCGGTATTATAAATCATTGTATTTTTACTTGCTTCTTGGTTATGTTTAACGCACTAAAGTTTTCTTTTTATTTTTTATATTTTATATTTTTTTTCTTATAGTATTGTTTGTTTTCCGATTCGTTTATTTTAAATGTTAAAAGGCAATTATTTGAATAACATTATTTATTTTTGTTTGTTTGTTTGTTTGTTGCTGCTGCTTGTTGCTTGTTGCATGTTGCATTGTGGTGTTTTTTTTTTTTTATTATTTTTATTTATCAACTTCTATGCTTCAACTTCTTCTTCTTCTTCTATGAGGTACTTGCTAATAAAAAGTCTAAAAAAAATTTCTATGCTTATTATTTTGCACTAAGTATTTGTTGTTGTTGGTGTTTTACTTGTTTGTTGTTGTTGTGTACAGTAATATATATATGATATATTTTTTTTTTTTTTTGTTCATTTTTCGTTTTTTCATTTCTTTTGATAATTATTTTGTTGCATTGTGTTGTAATTGTAATTGTTTTTTATATATTATTAATTAATTATTAGTTTAGTTTAGTTTTCTTTTTGTTGAGGCTTAGATTTTATATAGTAAGTAAATTTATAATATATGTAGAGATATATATATATATTTATAGTATATATATATATATATTTGTATGTATAGATTTAGGCAATGTAGTACTTAGGCATATCAATAGTGTTTGAGTGTGTGTGTGTGTAGAGAATACATATTTATCATAGTTATGTATATATATGCTTTGATTCTATATAAGTTTTCTTTAAGTATAGTGTTGAGTTACTTAGAAATTCTAATAATAATAATAATAATAAAAAAAAATATACAACACACATAATGAAACGCTTGAGTTTAATTTTACTTTCGTTTTTTTTCTTTCATTCTTTTGTTTTGTTAAGAAATTTTTGAAAATTTTTTTTGCAAATATTCTTTTCATGCATTTACTAAGTTTTTTTTATAATATAGTGAAAGCGATTTTTGCCTTTTTGTATATATATATATATCGATAAGGTCTGTGTGTGTGTGTGTTTGTGTATTACATTTGTTATTAATTGTTATTGTTGTTGCTGTTGCACTTTACACCTCAAAATTGTGTGTAGAAAATGCTTTTACATTTTGCATAATTTTATATATATAAAAAAAAAAACTAATAATAATAATATAGAAATTTTATATTATAATTCATAAGCGAATTATTAAAAATATTAATATCGAAAATCCATTGTCAAGGATTAACGAAATTAACAAAAAAAAAAATAAATAAAAAAAAAAACCAGTTGCTGGAGGGCAGAGGGTTGTGGTGGGGAACTTGGACGAGTTTGTTCTCTTAACGTTTGCGGCGACTTTTTGTGCTATTTGCTGTTGATGTTTTTGTAGTTGTTTTTGATATTGATGAAGTTGTTGTTGTTGTTGTTGCTGCTGCTGTTGCAGTTGATTGTTGCAACATGTTGCTGCCACTGTTGCTGCTGTGTATAATGCTCTGTTGCATGAGCATCATAAACCACCAACATTGTGTTAACTGCAATTGTTGCAACTCAATTTGCTCCAAAGTGTTGTTGCTTTTAGAATTGTTGTTGTTGTTATTGGGATTGTCATCGTTTATATTGTCATCAACCGAGGCCAAAAAAGATCTGAATATGTGAGAAATATAAAATTTAAAATGAATTAATAAAATATTATTTTTTTTTCTTTGGAGGCAAAGAAATGCAGAAAAGTTTTTGGGAGAAAAAAAACCAGCGAAAAATTGACAGCAATTGTTGTAGCTATCAAAATTCTGGCAATTTTCGACTCACTCGAGAGCGTCAATCAATCAATGTTTGTGTCGATATCAATCAATCAATCAATCAAACATATTCTAGGCTATGTGAAGAGTTGTAATGATGTTGTGGATGATTTGTTATAAGGCTGTGTTCTTGTTGTTGGTCTAGTTGTTCTTGTTGTTGTTGTTGTTGTTGCTGTCGCCGCCGACATTGACCATGTTCCTCGTCAACCCACGTTCACCCTGCAAGCTACTCAGCACCATACCATATGTTAGTGGGCGCAAAGTGCGCCGCATGCTTGCTGGCAGCTACCTGTGCAGGACTCAATGGCCCAAATTGGCTATATTGCGTTGGTATCTGGATGTGTGCCGGCAACGGATGCGATGGTATGACCTAGAATATTACAGTTACAGACATTTCAATATATTCAAGGTTGATAATTGAATTAAATTCTTATAATAATAATTTATATAATATTTTATATAAAAAATAATAAAAAAATATTTGTTAATATTTACATTAAGTTGCTAATATATATAAATATATATATATATATATATATATATATATATATTTAAAAAAATATATTTTATATTTAAAAAAATATATTTTATATTTAAAAAAATATATTTTATATTTAAAAAAATATATTTTATATTTTTAAAAATATATTTTATATTTTACTAATTTAAAATTAATAATTTTAAAATGAAAAGAAATAATTAATTTAATTTTAATATATTAAATTTCTAAAATAATTAAAAATAAAATATAAAAAATATTTTAAATTTAATTTAAATGTATTTTAAAATAAAAAGAGAACTCAAAATTAATTTTTTGATAAATATAATACAAAAAAATTTTTTTTAAATTTAAATATATATTAAAATAATGATGAATTTAAATTTAATTATTTTGATAATAAAATATAACAGAGCTCAAAATGAATTTATTTTTTGATAAATTAAATTGCAATAAAATAATAATTCTAAATTTAAATATTTTAAAATGAGAAATTTAAATTAAACTTTTTTTTGATAATAAATTAAGTTAAATATAAAAAAAAATCTAAAATATGTTAATTTATTAAAATAAAAATAATAAATTTAAATTGATTTATTTTTTTATTATAATTGAAATTGAATTTAATTATTATTGTAATTATTATTGTTATTTTTAATTAGAGAAACACATATATATAGAATTGTTTTAAGCATAGTTTGTAATATTAAATCGCACCTGTCGACTGGAGCTGTTGTGTGCTGGTGGCGGTGCAACGACCGCACGATTTGCATACGCATATGTTGGCGCTGCCTGTGATACATAGACAGTGGGTCGTCGATACATATCGCCTTGGGCATAGATATCCGGTTGCAACATTGCCGCAGCTGCCGTCGATGATGGTGAACCGCCCAATGGTGTTACTGCTTGATGATGCGCATGATGATGACCGCCACCGCCAGCACCATTACCTCCACTTGCACCACTGCCGCCACCACCACCACTGTGACTGCTGTGATGATGATGCGGTGGTGCTGCAACAGATATTGGTGGTGGTTGTGCTGCAGCCACCACATTTGATGGTGGCGGTTGCGATGGTTGCCGATAAACTTGCGGTGGACCCCATGATGGTGGACCAACGCTTGCAGCTGCAGCAGCAGCAGCCGCTGCAGCAGCGGCAGCAGCACTTATCGATGCCGATGATGCCGAGCTGCTCTTTGAATGTGCCATGGGTGGTGCAACAGTTGGTGTCACATAGCTAACAGGTGCAACAGATGGTGCCTCACGCTTAGGATGCGCCAATGGCATAGCTGAGCTGCTTGATGAACCAGCAGCCCATGAGCTGCGCTTTGTATCAAGTTGCTGTTGCTGTTGTTGCTGCTGCTGCTGTTGCTGCTGTTGTGGTACATATTCCGGATAGAATTCAGCTGGTTCCTGTTTCGTCGGAATGTGTGGCAAGCTAACAACAGATTGCTGCTGCTGCTGTTGTTGCACTTGTTGTACTTGCTGCTGCGGCTGATAGTTGCATTCATTCTGTGCCATGGCCAATATTCGTTTCTTTTGAGATTGACCAGGCTCATACTTAATGTTTGGCTGCTGCTGCTGCTGTTGTTGCTGTTGCTGCGGCTGCTGCTGTTGCAGCTGTTGTTGTGGTTGATGCTGCTGCGGTGGCGGCTGCTGCTGTGGTTGCGGCTGATAATGTTGCGGCGTCTGTTGTGCGGGCTGCACCACCTGATGATGATGGTGATGATGATGATGATGCTTGGGACTGCTTCCACTGCCACTGGATACTGCAACGGCGGCTGCTGCTGCTGCGGCCGCATGATGACGTCGACGTGCATCCTCCGGATCGTGATCACCTACGGTTACGCATGGAATTACTAGATGAACGTGTTGCGTTTGCTTATGACGACTGAGATGCGACTGAGACGTGGACATGGGAACAGGGGCGTGGGCGTGGGCATGGGCATGGGTCTGGGTATGGGGGGCATGGGTGTGGCTGTGGGCATGGGCTGGAGGGGCAAGGTTATGTGGCACAGTATTAGAAATTGCTGCTGTTGCTGCTGTGCTAGTATTGGACAATGGGACATTGGCAAGGGATGGATGTTGTGATGCTTGATGCTGTTGTTGATGTGTTTGGGAAAGACAAAGACTGGAAGTGCTGCTGCTGCTATATTGTTGTTGTGTATTTGTTGTGCTGGATATAGAGGATATAATGGGAGCGGGTGGATTAAGCTGAAGACTATGTTGATGATGATTATGATGATGATGATGTGAAGGTTGTTGTTGTTGTAGTTGTTGTTGTTGTTGGTTGGAAGTGGAAGCAGAATTGGAAGTGGTGTGATGACTGTTGTTGTTGTTATGGGATTGAAAGCAATTCTGTTGTTGCTGCTGCAATTGTTGTTGTTGCTGCTGCTGCTGTTGTTGCTGTAGCTGCTGCTGCTGCTGTTGATGTTGCTGTTGCTGCTGTTGATGTGGCTGTAGCGAGCAATTAATTGTGGCTATATCTACTACAGCAGCACCAAATCCATTTCCATTTCCACTTCCGCTTCCGCCAGCAGACGACGACGACGACGACGACATGGACGTGGACGTGGACGACATATGATGATGATGATGATTATTAATATTACTGCTAATGTTACTGCTACTGTTACTGCTACTGTTGTGGATCAACGACGGCTGTTGTTGCTGCTGCTGCTGCTGCTGCAACGGCGGCGGCGGTGGCAATTGTTGCTGATTGCTATTGTTACTGTTACTGTTACTGTTGTTACTAGCACTGTTAATGTTACTGTTACTGTTAATGTTAGTGTTACTGTTATTACTGTTACTGTTACTGCTACTGTTGCCGTTACTATTGCCGCTGCTGTTGCTGCCGCTGCTGCTGCTGTTGCTACTGTTATTGCCGTGATGGTTGTGCGGTTGTTGTTGTTGTTGATTCTGTTGGTTGTTGTGGTTGTTGTTGTTGTTGTGGTTGTTGTGGTGACTATGGTGACTATGGTGACTATTATTATTATTATTATGGTGACTATGATGGCTATGATGACTAGCTCCGCTGCTGTTGCTCAGCTGGCTAATACATTTACTGGCGCCTGCTGCTGCTGCTGATGCAGTAGTTGAGGCCAAACGATTGCCACTGGCATTCGCAGCATTGGAGCTGCCTATTGTTGTAGTAGTTGTTGTTGTTGTGGAGGAGTGAGTATTACCATAATTAACCGCTTGCTGCTGCTGCTGTTGTTGTTGTTGTTGCTGCTGCTGCTGTTGCACATGCGATACAATCAATGGTTGTGCGCTGTTACGACAATTGCTGATCGAATGTTGTTGTTGCTGCTGCTGCTGCTGTTGCTGTTGCTGCTGCTGCTGTTGGTGGTGATGATGATGATGATGTTGCTGCTGTTGTTGTTGCTGCTGTTGATGCATTAGGCTGCCGCTTGTCTGCGATTGTGCATGCACACGTTGCTTAACGGGCGCAACAGCCAATGTTGCTGCCGCTACTGGCACCTCGGCACCTTCATCCTCGCTGTCCGATATTGTAATAACATCACCAACAACTGCTGTCGGTGATGGTGTATCATGTATTGTGATTGTTGGTTGCTTAACATGTTGTGCCTGCTGCTGATGTTGATGTTGTTGCTGCTGCTGTTGTTGTTGCTGCTGCTGTTGCTGTTGTTGTTGCTGCTGCTGTTGTTGCTGCTGCTGATGTGCATGCAACGGTGGTTGGTTGCTGCCATGATAAGCTGTTGAACCGCCACCGCCACTGCAATTGTTAATCACAATATGATGACCATTGACAGAGTTGTAAGCGTTGCTATTGCTGCCATTGCTGCCATGTGGTGCATGTGCCACAATTGGTGCATGATTATGATGCTGCGAACTTGACGAGCCACTGCCACTGGCATTGATAATATCTAAAAGAAGTATAAGCAACACATTAAAAAATTGAAGCTATGCTATGGGAATGAATACTTACTGCCTGCTGATGAGGCAGAGCTAGCAACAATGGCGCCACTAGCACTGCTTGCCACATAGCCACCACCATAATTGCAATTATGATGTGCATGATATTGTGGCGATACATGTGCGGCACGCTGATAACGTTGCTGATGCGGCGGTGAACTTTCCTTGACACGTTTCTTCACTGGCGACAATTGTTGATGTTCCTTTTTCTCGTGACGTGGCACGCGATATGAATTGCCTTTGCTGTAGAGAAAGAACAGTTAAAACATAGCTATAATATATAATCTATATATATAAATCTGTAAAAAGTGTTACGCACGCTAAATGATGAGCCGGCGATTCCTTTTTGAGATCATTGCGTGGCAAATTGAGATGATGCTTGGGATAGATCTCCTCGACATTAAACAATGGCGTCGAATCAACAATTAATGAATGTGCCGGCGCCTGTTGTGGCCATGATGGTACCAATGCCATCTGTCTACCAGTTTGTGGCCATGCCACACCACTTGCCTGTACACGATTTGTTAATAACATACGTTGGCCAGAGCTTGGCTCAACCATTGATACGGGTACAGGTACATTAACATATTGCTGTGGTGGCACTTGCAATGGTGGCTGCATTGTTGCACTACCAACAACAACATGTTTGGTTGGACTTGGCATTGCCTGATACGATGGCGGGCATAATATATTGGAAACCAATTGATGTTGAAATGTATCGGTGCGTGCCTGTGGATATTGTCGTGCCACATTCCGACCACCATAAATTTGATATAGACCCTCATAGGCTAATGCAGGACGACCATCGCGTACAAGACGTTGCACTTGGCTAGTTAATTGATTATTAATTGTAAATGTCATATTATCGCTGCTGCTAGGCACAAAGTTGGTAACCAGCGTTGGTGCTGGTTGTACACTGTAAATAAATACCAAGAAGAAATTTATTTTTTATTATTTTATTTTTTTTTTTATTTAATTTCATTACTTAAAACTTACGTGTGAAAATCACCGCGACGACATACTTCCATCATCTGTACGGATGCCTTAACATTATTACAATAAACATAATCAACCAAATGTGTTAAACGCGTAAAGCTATGATTTAATGCTTCTGTTGGTGTTAAACGTCGCTCTTGATCAATTGTTAACATACGTTTTAATAAATCAATAAATTCACGACGATCCGTTTTCTCAGCTAATAGTTGACCACCCTCTAAATCAGTTGGCACATTCACTTGTCCAATATCATCAAGACAATTGAATATATATTTTCGTGCTTCTTTACTCTTTGTATTCGTTTCAGCCTCATGCTCTTCGGTGGTTTTTAAACGCCAAAATGGATACGTTGAATCAACATCACGATAAAAGAATTTTGATGTTTTTGATGCACTATTTAACATATGCTCTGTGGGTAAACCTTGTGTTTGTGATATGTAACGTATTTGATCAAATTCTGAGCTACCAGGATATAATGGCCAGCCAAGAAATAATTCAGCAACGACACAGCCCAATGACCACATATCGATTGCCTCACAAAATGGTAAACCCAATATTATTTCGGGTGCACGATAATAACGTGATTGTAAATATGTATTGCAAACTGTTTTGCTAACATGTGATGCGCTGCCAAAGTCAATGACTTTAACACGATATGGTTGACGCACTGGATCGACTAACATAATATTCTCTGGCTTTAAATCGGCATGTATTAAGCCCAATTGTTTTAACTTTAATAGTGCAGTGAGCACCTATAATAAAAAAACGAAAAAAAAAATGTATAAGAATTAAAATTAATTTAAAAATAAATTATAATAATTATAGATTTATTTACCTGTTCAAGAATTGGACGTATATATTTGAGCGGCAATGGTGAAAATTTATTTTGCTTAAGAAAATCATAGAGATTCTGTTCAAGCATTTCAAAGACAAGGCAGGTATGATTCTTATGCTGAAAGCATTCAAATGCACGCACAAAATTAAATTCATCGGCATTCTCTTGACTTAGACGTGATAATATCGATACTTCAATTTGTCCTTGACGTGCATATGATGGATGATTCTTTAAGATTTTAATAGCAACAATTTCCGATGTGCCACGTTTCCAACATTTTACAACTTGACCAAAAGTGCCGCGTCCCAAAAATTCCAGCACCTAAAAGTGTGAGAGAGATTAGCTGTGCATATAAGACTGAGAACTGTAAGAGAGAGAACTTACCTCATATTCAGCTGATAGAGAATAGAGAACCTCATGCTGTACCAGCTGATAGTCGCCATCGGCACCACTGCTGGAACGTTTGCTAGGGGGCTGCGTATTCGCATGCCCCCCAGAGGTGGCGACCTTTGTGTGCGCCGTCTTGAGGCTGCTGCTAACTACGTTTTGGATTGTCGCTTCCGGTAATTGGCTGTGCCCAATGATATCAACGCTGCTGCTGCTGTTATTGTTGTTGCTGCTGCTGCTGATGTAGTTGCCGCCGTTGTATGTGTCCACACAGCCGCAATCGCAACCTGCAAAAAAAATAAAAAAAATTAAAAATCAATAAGCAAAGAAATTCAATTAAAATTAAAATTTATTTTATAAGAGTTTCAATAATTTTTATTTTTCTTTTTTTTAGCCATTTTTCGCACCTGGCCCTGGCTCGCGGCCCACACATTTTGTTTCCAGGAGAAAACCGCGTTTAAGCAAACGTCCCATGAAAAGTGCTAACATTTCTTTTATTTTCTATTTATTTTCTTTTCTTTCTCCTTTTAAAAAAATATATAAATGAAAAAATTTCCTGTCGCTGTTTTGCTGTTGCAAGTCTGCACACAGTAAGCAGGCAGCACAGGCAATTTTTACAGTTGTTGCTGCTTCTCACAATATTTTGTACTGAACGCAATTTTTGCTGGCACAATCGGACAATGCTGTGTGTCTCATACAACAGATATAGACATATTCTACAGATATATATAAATATATGTCTATATATATATGTCTAGTATTTGTCGCGCTGTCATCGCGCTGAGTGTTGTCACAACGTGCTGACAAAGAAAATTGCAAAAAAAAGAAATTACAAAGCGCATTTGGCCAATACGAAGAAAGTCACAATAACAATAACAATAAAATGATTGTGAATATGTTTCTATATATATATATATATATATATAATGTGTCTATATAGTATCGAGGGAACAAACAATTAACACAATGCATTTCCATGCAATAAGGAAACAGAAATTTCTCTCATTATTATTATTATTATTATATTTATTTTTATATATTTACCAATGCAAAAGATAGTTGAATAATGTTGCACATATCCGTGTCCCAACATTTCTAAATTCAACATAAACATATGGAAGGATCAATAAATATAACTTCGTATATATCTAAATATTTTTTATTTTTATTATTCAAGCCTTAAACTTTTAATGTTTAGACACGATTTCCCCCAAGTTCCTTCGTATATAACCTTTTATATATTATATTATAAAGTTGTAATATTTCTATGTATAAAAAAAATAATGTTTCTTTTACATAAAAAAGTAACGCAAAAAAAAAAACATACACACACGAAACGATATAACGATGAGTAGACGTTTGTTTTGATAAAATATTTTATTTGATTTTTATATTTTTTATTTTTTTTTTAGGAGAAATACTTTGTATAGATTCGTTATGTATTGAAATTGGAATACTGATTGATTCTGCTTTAGCTTTATGAAAAGGAATGAAAAGGTATTTGGAAATATTTGAAGTAAATTTTTTCATCGGCCTACTAAGATTTATTTTGGAGAAAAGAAAACTTCATAGAAATGACAACAACTGCTACAACAGCCAAGTGAAGATTTAGCTAAATCTAAGTATTTTTTGACATGGGATAAAATTATAAAAAACTAAGAAACTTTAGTGCGACAAAGATTTCAGACCCTTGCAGTCTTGGAAGTAACCCTTTCATGCAAAAATTTCATATTCAACCGATTGTTCCTATGACAGCTATATGATATAGTGATCCGATCTGGCCTAAATTTGCATGAGACGCATATGTTGGCAAAAAATTTAAATCTGGTAAGTTTCAGTCATATAGCTTAAGAAACTTAGAAAAACCTATAATTTTTGGACGATTGTTCCTATGGCAGCTATATGATATAGTGGTCCGATCTGGTCTAAATTTGCATGAGACGTATATGTTGCCAATAAATTTAAATCTGGTAAGTTTCAGCTAGATAGCTTAAGAAACTTAGAAAAACCTATAATTTTTAGCCAATTGTTCCTATGACAGCTATATGATATAGTGGTCCGATCTGGTCTAAATTTGCATGAGACGTATATGTTGCCAATAAATTTAAATCTGGTAAGTTTCAGCTAGATAGCTTAAGAAACTTAGAAAAACCTATAATTTTTAGCCAATTGTTCCTATGACAGCTATATGATATAGTGGTCCGATCTGGTCTAAATTTGCATGAGACGTATATGTTGCCAATAAATTTAAATCTGGTAAGTTTCAGCTAGATAGCTTAAGAAACTTAGAAAAACCTATAATTTTTAGCCAATTGTTCCTATGACAGCTATATGATTTAGTGGTCCGAACTGGCTAGTTTCGACTTATATACAACTTATGAGCATAGGGAGTATGTATACCAAGTTTCGTTGAGTTAGTTTCAAGACTTCGAGAGACTAGTTTAGCTTGAAATAGAAGGACAGACGGATATTTAAATATTTGGATTTCTCTGTCAACTCTGATGAACTCTGATCGCCTGCTAAGAGACGTTACAAACTCCTGATATAATTATAATATACTCTCTGCTAGGCTATACAAATTAAGGAACATTTTAAGTGTTCAAATATTAATTTGGTTTTTTTTTCTGGGAATTTGTATAAAAAATTCATTAATCGTTATTCATTTGCAATAGTTTAACGCAAGAAACTTAGCATGTCGCCTATAAAAACTTCCTAGATCTCATTAATATTTATTAACTTTATATAATTATATATCGCATATATATATATATATATACTCGTATATTTGAATGTCTCTGCATGTCAACAACATTTCCTTATAAACTTGTAACAACTTTTATTTCTTATTAATTATTAATAATATTATGTATAAATTTCTTTTCTTTTCATTTCTTTTCTTTTCATACTCATCAAAAGTTTCCATATATAATTATGACAACACGCAGCAGCAGCAGCGCTTTAATTACATGTTCTTTCTGTCTATGTCTAATACATGGCGACTAAATTTAGAACTGTTTAAGCAGCGCTTGTTCACTCTATATACATACATACATATGTATGCCAGCCTCAGCTACAAGTTGATGAACAACAATATTATATAATTTAATTAATTTGCGTCAAAGGACATTCGATACGAATGCAAAAAAAAGATATATACCATATATATATATATATATATATATATCGTATATATATATAAATACGCGACACACGCTGTTATGGCATAGAAAGAAAGAAAAGAAGGCAAGCATAAAGAACACGTAAAAGTCTAAAAGAGAAAATGAGTAAAAGAGTCAAAGCCAAACCCACGCGCGTACTCGGAAATTATATAGCAAGAGCCATAGGAGTAGCATATAGCATAGCTATATACGGGCGGGGGCGTGCCTGAAGGTCGTTCTAATTGGAAGGCGACGAAAGGCAACTAAGGGCATAGAGTGTGTGAGTGTGGAACTTGGACTGTGGCATGCCGGACAAAACGTTGCTTTCTGCTGAAGTTGTAATCAAAACTAAAATTAAGGACACACGCGACGGCAATGTCCTGCCTAGGCACTTAAACTATAAAAGAGTAGAGAGAGAGAGAGAAAAAAATATACCCCATGGCAGGACAGCAGAAACAGGAAATCGCTAGAATAAGAGAGATGTGAGAGAGGTGAGACCGGGTCGTATAAGTCGTATTTTCTTCTGTGCTGTGTAGCATGCGGCATGCGGCGACATTTTGATGTTAGTTTGAAAATTTATGGCAGTGAAACGAAATGAAAAGTAAATGCAATAAATTATGCAAAAAACCAATGACGAATAGTACAAAATTCGAAAATGAAAACGAAATTTGAAAGCTAACTACAAATTGACAGAGAGAAAAAGAAAGAGAGCGAGAGAGAGACAGGAAATGTTTGGCTAATGGTGGGCGGTGGTTCAATGTGGCAATGCTGGCGAAGGTCAAACAACGGACACTAAAATGTGCTGGACTTCTGAGTCACCTGAAGAACAGCAATTGAACTTGGCTAAAAAAAAAAAAAAGACTCTTGGCTTATTTCATGGCCTAAAAGCGAAATGTTAATCTTAAATAAAGCTGATGACCAAGCAGTCAAGGACAACATTTTGAATGTTTATGGCACATGGCAGCAAGGACATTATGGTAACAGCAGCAACAGCAACGGCAGCAAATTGCATCACGTGGCAATGCCACATGGCTTATGGCGGCTATGTGCAACAACAACAACAAACTGTAAGTGCAAAATGTTGCACTTCATATTTCAGCTAAATTGGCTTGCAACAAGTTACGAAATAAGCTCCACACACATACACACAGACACACTGCCAGCAACGTCTAGGCCCACGCCCAACGCCCGTATACGCCCGTACACAGAGTGTTTGACATCAATTTTCATGTTTATTTGTTACGTTGCACAATAAAACGAATTCGCTTACGCAAATCTCAGCCGCAACTTGCAACGTGACGCAGTTTTGGCAAACAAAATACTGAAATCTCTGTCGACATCCGCGTCTGCTGCTTGTTGCATAAAATTTTGTAGGCAACCAAGTGTAAAAGCGGCATCTACAGCTTCTTCTATAACGTAACTGCAACTGCAACAGCAACGATAACTGTAAACTGCCAAATGCAATAACAACAACAACAACAACTTTGCTCTTACGAAATTGAACAACACAAAGAACAACCCTCGCATCTCGCACAGCATGCAAGGAGGCAAAAGCAAGGCTAAAAAAAAAGAAGGTTACCCGCGCGTAGGCGTCGACGACGACGGCGACAGCGACAGCGGTTGGTTATATGTGTAATCAAGGGCTCAAGGCTTTGGGCCAATTTCCTGTATATCAATTTGGCCAAGTCTTTGGGCACAATTTGTTTATTCTTGGAAATGAAATTCACAAGAAATTTAATAAAAAAAAAAAATTATTATAGAAAAAAATAACAAGCAAAAATTCAGCTCTAAAATTAAACAAAACAGAAAGAAAAAAAAATATTTAATGGCTGAAAATATGTTAGAAAAGTTTTTTTACCCTAAGTGGTTTTGTTGTTGTTGTTTCTTGGAAATCAATAAAAATTCATGAGAAAAGTTGATAACAGCAAAATAATGATAAGTAAAAAAAAAGGGAAAATAATGTCAAAGAAACAAAACTCATTGAAGACTTTGAAGTCCTCTGTCTTATCGTTGCTTTTCTTTACTGAACATGTTCATGTTTAAGCTTTATGATTATACAATAATAGATTGTTATAATTATTGTGATAGAACTAAGACTGCGCAAATAGATAGCAGCAGCAATAGCAACAATAACAATAACAACAATAATAATAATAAAAGCTGCATGTCAAGGGAATATAATATGCAATTATATGAACGTTATATACAGAGAGTGAGTGCGAGAGAGAGAGAGAGAGAGAGACATACTCTCTCTATATTGTAGATAGATTATGAAATCATGACTGCACGTGTCGCTGTCATTATAAAAAATATCATATTTGACATTCAATTGGAATTTCTCATTTTTTTTTACAGGCGTAGAATTTCCAAAGTTCTCTTTATATGAAAAAACTTCCGTTAAAACTTTTGCTAAACTTTTCAAAAATTCTTTTCATACAACTTCCGTTGCGTGCTTTTATTTTTAAACAACTGTTGAATATTTTATGTTAAAAAATATATTTAATATATTTATATTTATTATTTTATTAAAAATTTTCTATAGTTTGGCAATTTGTAAGAGAAGGTTTTGTTAATAATAAATTTCCGAATTCTCCAAATGCTGCTGCTGCTGTTGCTGTGCCAAAACCCACCAGTCAGTTAAAATAAAATAAAATGCAAATTGAATTTCATGTTGCATGTTGTAATTGGTGAAAACGCAACAGCAACAGCAGCAAAACATATACAAACGGAAGTAAGGGAAGAGTGCATAAAGCGGAGAAGAATTGCCATTAAAGAAATCCGATAAAAAATATATACAAAAAAAAAAAATATATACATTTTTTAAAGTTTTTAAAGCTACAGCTCTTAACTCGCTAAACGGAAGCGGAAAGAGATATGAAACGGGTAAAAAAAAAACAGTGGAGAAAAAAAAATAATACAATATATAATAAAATTAATGTATATAAGCAACAGGTTATAATATATGGGGAATATTTTTTTATAATGCAGCTGAAAGTCAAACGACAGAGACAGATGCAGAGAGACTTGAGAGACAGAGCAGAGACTAGAGAGCGCTGATTAATGGGCGCAAAACAATAAACAAGGGATTAAAAAATAAAAAGTAAAACGGGGGCAAAATGTGTACAATGGCTTGTAAAGAATGTTGATTGGGAGCGCGCGCATACAAGTGGAAGGTGGCACAACACGGTGGGGTTAATGGGGACAGATGTGAAGAGTTGTAGCTGGAGTTGGAGCTGTAGCTGAAGGAATTGTGCAAATATTTATCGTTGCAATGAGAGCAATGCACGCACAAGCATTTTTCACTTGTCGCAGCAACGCACCTGAAATCAACCACAACAACAGCAACAACAATAAAAAAAAAAAATGAAGATAAACAGACAATAACAACAGCAAGAGGAGAAGACAAGCAAAGCAACAGCAGCAACAAATTTATATAAAAAAAAAAAACTCAAGCATATAATGTACCAATGAGTTTAGCAACATTGTTGCTACATAATTGAGTGCTTTTGTATATTGAGTGTGTATATTATTATGTGCTCTTCTCCTCTCTCTCACACATACAAAATGGCAGCAGGCAGCGACAGCATATAGAACGTGCAAGAACAACGGAGAAAGTTGGACGAACGCTGCATTCAAGTAGACAAGCAATAATTGAGGGAGCATGAAATTTTCTGCTGCTGCTGCTGCTGCTGTCGCTGCCTCCGCTGTCTCCTCTCTGCTGCTGTTGTTGTTTTTGTTTTTTGCTGTTCTGGTTTTTATCGTTCTGTCTGCTGCTGCTCTTGCTGCTGTTGTTGTTGCTGTCGTCATGTATGACCAAGGCAAATGTTATATTTCACGGTTTAACACTGAACGCAAGCGCGCAACAGCAACATTTACATAATAACAAAAGCAGCAGCCTAAACAACAACAACAACAACCACAAACAACAAAATACAGTAATAACTCATGTTTTTTTTTTGTCTGCTGCTGCTATACACTTCAGCGAGCAGAACAGTTAACACAACAGCAACAACAACAACAACAAAAAGAAGAAAGACCAAATATAAAAACTGGCACAAAATGGCAGCCGCTTGGCAACAAACACACAAGCTGAGCAGCAGCAACACAGCATCTACGCAGCATTGCAAAAATGTCGCAAATTGCCTTTCTAAAAAAAAAAAAAGAGTAAATAAATACAAAAAAAGAAGTAAACGCATAAATATGCCTTTTATGTACTTTCACAACAACAACAATAAAAACAACAGCAGCAGTGAGCAAACAAGAAAACTGAAAATAAGAAAACCAGCTCAAACTTGAAAAATCACAAAAGGCGATTAAATGACAACGAGCAACAACCGCAAAATAACAATAACAACAACAGCAGCAGCAACAACAGCAGACAAATTTTTGCACTCAAAGAGAGCAAAGTGTGAGTTAGACAAAACAAAACAAAGAAGGCAAATCATCAATTGTAATGCACAAGCAACATGTTTCGAAGCTGTCATATTGTTATCAACATTTGTTGCTCAACATTTGCATATACATATATCTCTCGTATATACATACATATAATATTTAATGACATTCGACACATTCTGGATAAAGCGAAAAGCGTAATTTGATTGCAGTTATATTGTTTGCATATATAATATATATATATATATATATATATATATATATATATATATAAAATATAATATACATGTTATTATTGTCAGTTGTTATTATTTGTGGTATTTATTTGTGCAATTGCAATTGCATTTTGCACACTTGATTGCACGTAGCCGTCGACAGCAACAGCAACGGCAACAGCGACGGCAATGACGCCAATAAACTTACGCCCAGCAATAACTATATATGTACAATAATAAATTGACGCACTGTCTCTCTTGCTATATCTCTCTCGCTCTCTATCACACGCTCATACACACATGAATGCGCTGCTATCTCTATGCTGTTACTGTTACTTCTCTCCTATTCTACTCTCACTCTCACTCTGTGCATTTTCATTATTATTATTATTATTATTATTATTATTATTGTTGTTGTTGCTGTTGTTTTCGTTCGATTAAGTTTTTTGTTTTCTTCTCTTGTATTTTTATTTATTTATTTATTTTTTTTCGTATTTTCACATTGTTGTGATTGCTAAGTGCATTAACTGCAGCTGTGACAGCAGCAGCAGCAGCAGTAACAACAACAACAACAGAATCAATTACAAATTAAATGCGAACAACGAACAAAAACACAGTAGAAAAAAAAACCCAAGTTAAATGCAATTCAAGAGCTGCGATTGCAGCTTTTTTTTTCTGATGCTTTAAAATGTTTTGCTTGCTGCTTTATTTTTTGTTTCTTTTTGTATTTTATTGTTAACGATAACAACAGCAACAACAAGCACACACACATACACACATACAAAGAGAGATAGCGAAATTTTTCACTTATAAAGCAGCAACAGCAGCAGCAACAACAACAACAGCAGCAATGGCAGCAGCAGCAGCAGCAAACAAACGAGAAATACAAATGCAATTTAAATTTAAATTGCGCGGATTTACGCCAGCATGATTTTTAAGAGTTTCGACAAACAGCGCCAACAGCAACAAGCACAGCAGCAGCAAACAGCAGCAGCAATAAACGTAAATGAGGTAAAAGCACACACACACACACACACACACACATATACAGCCGCAGCATAACACACGCGCGCAGCGCATGTGGAACGCATGCGAGATATGTGGGAGGTTTTTTTCTTTTTCTATTATATTTTTTTTCTTTCTTTTTTTGGGCGACATTTATGCATGTTTTTGCTTGCTTGTGTCTCTTGTGTCCGTGTGTGTTGAATGTCTCTTTGTCTGTGTGTGTGTGTATGTGAAAGCTTCACACAAGAGCAGACAACAATTTTTGGCTTTTGATGCGCGCCGACATCGTCATCGCCATCGCCGCCAGCCAGCCAGCATTTTGCTATGTTGCCTAGCGCGTTGCGCTCATTTATTTTTGATCTTCTTTTTCTTTTTTTTTTGGTTAAATGTTGCATGCAGTTGACAAGTCGACAGGCAACAACAACTACAACAATGTTTAAAAATGCAAGAAAAAATAAAAAAACATTGCATCAAAATTTAAACATTAAGGGAAAATTTTCTTTTTTTCTTTCACTTGCATTTGCAAATTTGATGCAAGCAATAAACTTGGGTGAAAGTTTCTATTTATAGTAAAATTAAATATTTAAATAAAATAATCAAAAAAAAAAATAAATAGAAATAAATAAATAAATAATATGAATAAACAACTAATGAGTTTTAGCAATAAATATTTACAAATAAAAAAAAAATAATATTCTGTTTATTTTGTATTTATTTTATTTATTTTGCAAAAATTACAAAAAAAAAAAAAAAAAAAATGTGATTTTCTACAAGTTGCTCAAGAACGATCGCGTAGCAGCAGCAGCAGCAGCGCATAACAAAATGTTGACGTACGACGTCAGCAGCGCTGCTACCTTAGAGGTCGACGCGTCGGACGTTGATTTGTTCTGCCCACTAAAGCTGCATTAGCATTAGCAACAACAGTAACAACAACAACAACAACAGCAGCAGCAGCAGCAGCGACACTTTAGACGGCGTCCTTCAAGCGAACGTTAGAAGTGACGATGGCAGCGGCAGCTGCAGAGAAAGAGAGAGACGTCAACTGCAATGACCTAAAGTAACCCAATGGGAAGGCAAACAACAACAACAAGAACAACAACAACAACGAGAATACAAACAGCAAACGTGGCGAGTATTGCACAATGCAAGTACATGTGGCAGTGTGGCAAGAACTGAGAGGTATGAACGACGTACACAGCAAGTTGTTGCAGTCAACAAAACAGACAGAGAAGGCAGCAACGGTGACGGCGACGGAAATGGGCGAGTTGTTGCCGGTGTGTATGTTGCTGATGTGTATGTTGCTGTTGTGTCTGAGTATGTGTTTAAGTGTGGGGCGTTACGAGTGTGGGCGTGGCATGTCTGTTAATGGCGCGACTGTTTGGCAGCTGCAAAATGTTGAAAACTTAAACCGTCAAGCAGCAGCAGCAGCCGTAGAGAAGCACAGCATGAGAGATGAGCGAAACTTCTAACAATGGTAACAGCAGCAACAACAGCAACAGCAGCAACAACAACAACAACAACAGCTAAAATGAAGGCATAAGCCACACGAAAGGCGAATGAAAGGCAGAGTCAGGTAAGTATAAATTATTGCCACGCTGCTGCTGCTGATGTTACTGTTGCAGTTGCAACTCAATAGCCAACACTTGACACTTGCTTTCCTTTCATTCGTTTCCCTTGGCACTCTTGGCAAACTCCTTTAAGTTCGCTGGCCAATCTTTCATTGCATTCACATGATATTTTTATAACTGACATTCTTTTACTTTTTTTTGTTGCCTTTATGTTGTTGTTCTTGTTGTTGTTGTTGTCACAAGCGAGCAACTTCAATTGAGGTCAACACTTGGCGAACACAACACTGCAACAGCGACAACGACAGCGACAGTCACACTGATAGCTTTGGGGGGCACAAAATGAGCAAGAGCAACGAGCAATGAGCAAGAGAGAGAGAGAGAGAGAAAGAGAGAGAAGAGAAAGAGGCAAACAGTCAGTAGGCAGCAGCAAAGAAACGCGACTGCAGTTCAAATCCCAAGGCAGATAGTAGCATGCCACCAGCCAACATCAGTATGTGTATGTTTGTCTCTCTGTGTGTGTGTGTGTGTGTGTGTGTTTGTGTGTGGCAGTCATGAGTTGCCAAGCAGCAGCAGCAGCAGCAGCAGCAGCAGCGCGACAAGTTAAACAAGTCATCTCAGAACTGGAACAACCAGAGCAACATCATCAACAACAAAAACAACAACAGCAGCAGCAGCAGCCGTCGCCGCCGCAGCAACATCATCAACAACAACATTCTGATGCATACAATGTAAAACTTAATGAGTGACAGAGAGAAAGACAGTGGGAAGAAAGAGATAGGTTGAGAAACTGGACGAACTGCATTTAGCTTTATCAATTTTTTTATTTTCTTGTTTTTAATCATCATCATATAGATATAACAATCTGACCGATATATCATTCACATTTTATGTTTTTACAGCAGCAAAAGGCAATCAGCAAAATTTATTAAAAAATATTTATCTAAGCTTTACAAATCTTTATCATTTCACTAGTAATAAAAAATTATTTGAGAAAAAAAAAAACAGTTGAATTTTTTTTTTTTAATTTATCTAAGCTACAAAAATCTTTATCATTTCATTAGTAGAAAAAAAAATCAGTAGAAAATTTATTAAAAAAAAAAAATTTATCTAAGCTTCAATAATCTTTGTCTCTACATTATCAAAAAATATAAAAAAAAAAAAAAAAAACCCATAAAAAAAAAATACTTTGAAAATTTATTAAATTTATCTAAGCTTCAAATCTTTATCATTTCATTAGTAGAAAAAAAATCAATAGAAAATTTATTTTAAAAAAAAAATTTATCTAAGCTTCAATAATCTTTGTCTCTACATTATCAAAAAAAATATCATACAAAAAAAAAATCACTGAAAATTGATTAAATTTATTCAAGCTTCAAATCATTAGTAATAAAAAAAAAATCATACAAAAAAATTAGTAGAAAATTTATTAAAAATTATCAAAGCTTCAATAATCTTTGTCTATAAAAACAAAAAAAAAAAAATCATACAAAAAAAATCCTTTGAATATTTATTAAAATTATCCAAGCTTCAAATCATTATCTTTTCATTACTAGAAAAAAAACCTCACAAATAAAAAAAACTCAAATCTTTTTTTTTTTTTTCAAAAATTGTAATTTAATTTTTTTTTTCGTTTCGTTTCGTTTCTAATTCTAATTTTATTCACTTAACGTTTTTATAATTAAACTTCAAAAAAAAAAAAAAAGAAGGGCATATAAAATGTTAAGCTGAACTTAAAGCTAACTTCATGGGAAACAAAATTTATTTCAAATGAATTTCACACCACCCACACACACACACACACACACACACACATATATATATAGAGAGTTAAAGGCAATATTCCCCAAAGCGAAAGCATTAAAAAAAAAGGCAACAACAACAAAAGCAAGTGAAAAACCCGCAACAACAACAACAACAAGAAAAGTGACCGATGCAAAGCAAGTTTTCAACGTAATTTAAATGCAAATAAAAAAATATCTAAGCCAAATGGAAAGCGGCGACTCTTTTTTTGGACTGGGATTGGGGGCGTGCAAGGCGTGTTGTAAACAAGGGCTACCGAAAACCAGCAAAAAAGGGAGAAAAATAAAAGCTAAAGTAGCAGCAGTTAAAGGGTCGAATGCCGGGGGGGGGGGGGCGAGGGAAAGCATGTCAATTTGATTGGCTAACAGCAAGAGAGAGAGAGAGAAAGAGAGAGAGAGAAAAAAAGCTGAGTAAAATGCAAAATGAAAAGCGCAAACATTGAATTGAAAGCAGAGAAGAGTTAGAGCAAAGGCAGATAGAGAGTGAACGAGATAGATAGATAGTGAGAGAGATGGAGAGAGAGAAATAGAAGCAGCAGCAGTCAGTCAGTCAGGCAGGCAAGCAGGCAAAGCAGAGCAGAGCCATAAACTGAAATGAAATCGCAAATTGCATTTCGAGCGTTAAAGAAAAACAACTACAACAATAACAACAACAGTAAAATGATGAAAAACAACACAGCAAAAATAGCAACAACAGCAACAGCAACAACAACAACATTTGCTAAGATTATTGATTCGCATTCCATTGATTTCGCTTGTTGTTGTTGCTTTGCTTTTTCGCTTGTTGCCAATTGAAATTGCAATGAAAAATGAATCCAACGAGTCGAATTGGCATGCTAACCTCCTCTCTCTTGGCCAACCCGCTCTACCCACAGCTAGTCAGTCAGACAGAGAAAGACATAGACACACCCCCTTTTGCCACACTGTAATGTTGTGTGTGTGGGGTATAAAATGTCGGTCATAATAGAAAATCAAATTTCTGTTGATTATATCAGAGATCTTGCAACATTAGCAGCTGTCAAGGGATGATTTTTAGCTATTGAAAGTAAAGTTTATTGAATAGTTTACAAAAATTCTATCAAATGGTAAGTCATATATTTTTTTTTATTTATCATAGATATGATCTTTATCTTTATCAACTGTATACGAGTTAGCATGCATGCATGCTCATGCATGTTTATGCATGTTTCTTCATTTGTTTGTTTGTTTTGCTGCCAGGCTGCTTGATGACTCTGCTACTGCGCGAGTGCAACGACATTAGAAGTTGCCTCTACCCTTATGTGCTGTGCTGTTGCTGTTGCTCTTGCCACACAAAGCACCCAATTTACAACATATACCTCCACTCTCTCTCTCTCTCACTCACAGTCTCTCTCTCTCTCTCTCACACTCACAGTCTATCTCTCTCTTAGTGCACACTTAAAGCACACACTCAGCCGTATGGTTCCCACTGTGCAAACGAATGAAATTTGTGTCGTGTCGAGTGCTTTTAACAACAACAACAACAGCAACAACAACTATCAGCAAACAGCAACAGCAGCAACAAACTCAGACAACGTTGCATTTTGCATGACTGCGGTAAGGTTTTAATATCCTGTAATCAAATGCTAACAAACAGCGGGTATATTACTTTATTCACTATAAATTCATGTGTCTGTCAGTCGAAAAAGCAGAAGAAATAAGCAAAATGAAAAATGAAAATGTAATTGTATATGATTGCATGTCTGTCTGTCTGTCTGCCTGTCTGTGTTAATAATCACATAAATATATGTATACAGCGGGTAGATTAGTTTATAGCGCACTTTGCCAAAAGCAAGCAAAAATTAATTCTTAAAATTAATAAAAATTTTTATAAATATTCTAATTTTATATAGTCATAAATTTTTACAGGGTATTTCAGCTTTTTTTGTTAAAAGCAGAAAAAAAAAAAGAAAATATTTCAAGACACTTTAGACGTTACTGGCTGGCACTGGCTTTTAGCATTTGTTGGCTGCAAATATTTGAAATGCATAAATGCAATTTTCGGCTTAGCTGCAGCTGCAGCAGACCAAAAAAAAAAAAAAGGGAAATTCAGACAACAACAAAAACAAGAAGAAGAAGAAGAAGAGTTGCATGGGATTTTTTTTTTTTTTGTTGCTGTCTGGCGATAAGCAAAATAAATTTATTAATAAAAATGAAATTTAATTCATTTAAATGCACAGAATTTTTCATTAATTGAAGGCAAAACAACAACAACAACGACGACGACGACGACAGAAAAAAAAAACTGCAAACTTTTTATTTAATTTATATATTTTTTTTTTTATTATTATGATTATTATTTTTTTATTTTTTTTTTTTTGCATATTTATTTATTTATTTGCTTGACGAACTGTTTGTGCGACCTCGTTGATAAGAAGAAGCAGCAGCAGAGGCAGAGGCAAAGGCAGAGGCAGAGGCAAAGGCAGAGGCAGAGGCAGAGGCAGAGGCAAAGGCAGAGGCAGAGGCAGAGGCAAAGGCAGAGGCAGAGGCAAAGGCAGAGGCAGCAGCAAAGGCAACAACAGCAGCAGCAGTTGTCTGAATGACAGACAGTGCAGCAGCTGTCGTCGTATGATTGCAATTGTTGCTCTGTAAAATAATGATAAGACAATCTTATGCCGCTTAATGGGGGGCTGCTAGGGCTGCGAGGCGTGGCTGCACGAGTTTCCGCCTGCTAATGCATTTATCAGTCAATAAAATCTTGTGAGGTTAATAAGGATGAAATTACTAGCGAGCATCTCTCAAATAACTATATATACATATATCTCTGTATAATATATATGTATATATCTGTATAATATATGTATGTAGCAGCAGCGACAGCTAGCTTGTTACAGATACAAAACTGAATGCTGAATAATTCAGTTTTTGTAGCCTCATTTCTACTGCTACTGCTGCTGCTGCTGCTGCTGCTGCTGCTGCTGCTGCTGCTCTTGCTGCTGCTGCATAACAAAATAAATATGGATCGATGCAATGACGGGGCGTTGCCTGCTGGTGTTGCAGTGAATGGCAGGCAGACAAGCGCATGGAAGGGCAGGATAAATTGTAGAACAGAGGCAATGGGGGCGTGTCTAGAGTCTAGTTAAAGCAATTGGCACGCTTTTACATTTTCAAACTGACACGAAAACACAAAAATAAATAAATAAAAGAGAAACAACATAATATATAATTAATAGTTATGACTAGTAGTTACCCTGTAATGTAATTTTAATATAAACTTGACATTTGCAGGGTATTATAGCAGCAGCAGCAGCAGCGTATATATTCAACTATTTCACAATCGACACATTTGGCAATATTCCCAAAAAAAAAAATAAATAAAAATAATAAAAATAATCAATTGATTCTCAATTGTCTCCAGCTGTTTCTTAAATTTTTGATTAGTTTACATTAAGTTTTCTCTGATATTCATAATATAATAAACATACATAATATTAAACAGACAGAGTGAGAGAGAGAGAGAGCGCAAGAGAGTGAAAGAGAGCGAAAAGAAAATGTGTTTCATTTCGCACAACGGCAACAGGAATTATAAACATTAAATGTTATGAGCCGCAAAAACGCCAAAAACAAAGTTCAAAGACCTCTGAATAATCACTAAAACTTTTTGTCCAGTGTAAAGAGCCGGCAAAAGGAGAAAGTTTTGCAAATAGGGAAAAAGAATTGGCAGGCGTTAAGCAAAACGTATCCTGCATGCAAGCAAAGCAAGTAAAAAAAAAAAATAGTTCAACGGAAATGAAAGCTGCAAATTTTTCGGACCGCATAATTTACGAATAAAAAAAAAAATAAAAAATGGGAAAAGCGACGATAAATGTTAAAAAAAAAAAAAAATTAATGACGAAATGTAATGTGAGAAATGTATAAAATATTCTGCAATAAAAAAAAGAAAATAAACTTAAAATGCTGCCTAGTAAAATATATAATTTATTTTGTTGGGGGGTTTGGGCAGCGCTAAACTTTATAAACAACATTTATTGTTTGCGACGCAGTTAAAATGGAAAAAACCGAACGCGTTAATACTAAATGTGAGTCATCCTCAAACCCCTGAACCCACATAATAGCAACGCTAGTCAAAACAAAACATTAAAAGCTTATCAAGGACAACTAGAGAGCGAAAGAGAAAGAGAGACACGATATGATGTGAAGGGGGAAATACCAAGAAAAAAAAAAACACAGCAACACGACAAGTATTTTTTATGATAGAAACTCTGTCAAATTCTATTACTCAAACTAACACTCTGAATGTCATAGTATCATTATGTATATCAATTTAAAACATTGAACATGAAAGTTCTCTTTTATGACATATAATATATATATATATATAATATATATGTATATGGAAAAAATACATTAATAAATCATTTTTATGAACTTAATGCTGCCATATACTATAATATATAACATTCATCATACTCACAAAAAATTCATGCTACAATGTTACCTTTGATATTTACAGATATATGTTTATTATTATTATTATTATTATTATAAGATTTACCTTTTGTACAAACAAAAGCCTCAGAGAGAGAGAAAGAGAGAGAGAGAACATGTAACTTTCTTGCAACTATATTATCAAGCAATTCCCTAAGAACAAAACATATTTTATCATTTATTTTGCGAAACTTGCGAATCCTTCTTGTTATTATGTTGCCGATTCCAGCTTAAATTCCCCCAAGGAGTTGATCATAAGCTTGCTTCACTGTATTACATAGAGTCAAGGGAGTCAGAGTCAGAGTCAGAGCGCCAAGCAGCTCTGAGCACAACACATATAATAATATATTGCCAAAAATGTTGTGAAATTTACGAGGACATTTGACAAAAGGTAATGGACTAAGAGGACATCGGTCACAGTCAAGCGATTACGCTGACGACGAAAAAGACGCAAAACGCAGACGTAGACGTCATCAGTTAGTAAGAGCGACTAAGGTTGGGTTAAGTCTATATACATATACATATAGTATATAGTATATAGTATATAGAATATACATACGATGATGTTAGCTTTATGTATGTATGTATGTTGCAACATTTGCCAACGGAATTGCCAATGACTAATAAGGCCAACAAAATGTATAAAAACAAAACAAAAAAATGCTGCAAAAACATTTGAAGTGGGCAGCGACAGGCAAACAAACAACAACAAAAACAACAACAACAGCAGCAACATTAGCAGCATGAGTCAGAGAAGAAACAGCGCACCGACAGTTGAGCAGGGAAGTGCAAAAGAGAAAGAGAGTGAAAGAGAGAGAGAGAGTGAGTGAGCAGAGACTAAAGTGCGCTACGCTACAAGTACATGGGGCGTACTGGGGCAAGCCAGACATGCAGAGCAGACCAGAGCAGACCAGAGCAGCGCAGCGTAGCGGCAGACGAAAAGAGGAAGGCAGAGGGCAAGTATAGAGAGACTACGGGCAAACTGAGTGCGCAGTGAAACTCACTTGGCGCGTCGTCGTCGAGTGGGCTGCAAAAAAAAGCAAGCTATAGCAGAGTTGGCGCCGGCCAACAACGACGACGATGGCAGCGTCGACAGCTTTTCAATTTCAGTTGACAGTTGCCCGGCGTCGCTGCCGACGTCGCCTTTCTACAGCTCTGTCGCTGAATACTGCCAAAATCTCGCATATAAAAGTCAGCAAGCAGCAGCCTACGCATGAAGCCTGTGCCAGCAGCTGCTTGAGAAGTAGTAATAACTAATCCCTCAACACTTCGCTGTCTCTTTACTCTCTCTGCTCTTCACAGCGCATAATTCAAATAGCAGGCAGCAGCAACAGCAAAGAAAAAAATATATAAAAAAAATGCAATTAATTATTTGCAATTAATTTAATATTTTATACAAAATGCTTTAATTAATCTAAAACGTTTCTATATTTTTTTTATATATATATATTTCATGGCATTATAAAGTAGATGTAATTAATAATTTGTTATTATTATTATTGTTTTTGTTGTTGTTATTGTTGTTAACATTGATTAGATTTTACGGAATGTCGCAGAGCATTTAACAATTTTAATGAGTTTTGCGCACGAAATCCAAGTGAAAACTGTAGCGAAAAGCAGTGAAAATTTTATATAGTCAGTCGAGAGAGTGTTGTTGCTAGTATACACTGAGCGAAAAATATATATGTACATATGTAGTTGAATTTTTGCAAAGATTTATTTTTATATTTTATTTTATATATAATTATTTAATATTTTTATGTCTTTAATTTTTTTTTTTTGCGTTTATTTTTTGTGTTTATTTTCATATATTTATTTGTTTTATTTATTTTTCTTTATTAATTTTTGTATTTATTTTTTTTTTTTAATTTATAATTTTTGTTTTTTTTTTTTGTATTTATTTTTGTTTTAATTTATTCTTATTTAAATTAATTTTATTTTATTTATTTTTTTTAATTTATTTTTTTATTTATTATTTTTTATTTATTTTTTTATTTATTTTTTATATTTTTTTATTTATTTCTTTTATATTTATTTATTTATTTTTTATTTTTTTTTTTTATTTTTTCTTTATATTTTTTTTTATATTTATTTTTTTTGATTTATTTTTTATATTTTTTTTTTATTTATTTTGTATTTTTTTTTATTTATTTTGTATTTATTTTTTTTATTTATTTTGTATTTATTTTTTTTATTATTTTGTATTTATTTTTATGTTGTTTATTTTTTATTTTTTTATTTAATTAAATGAATAATCTGCACATTTTAGTATCTATAGATGAATATCTCTTGAAAGTTTAATCATTGCATTTATTTTAAAAAATTTTAATATGATTTTAGCCTTATCAACTTATTACTCATTGGCCATTGGCATTCTTTAACGCTTTGCTGGTGCTACTGCTGCTGCTTTATTTATAAGATTTATTTTAGATTAGACTTTTTTTTTAACAGATCTTAGTCATAATTTTCAGTCATCTTGTTAAACTTGTTAAAGAGGTTTGTATTATGATTATTCACAACCCTTAAAATTCAATTATTTCTTTCAAGCAGCAGTCTTCTTCCTCGCAGCTGCAAAAATTTCTATACAAAGGTCTAGAAATCCTTACATGTTTTTTTTACCTGATATTTATGCTCTGCTAAACATGAAACTTAAGTTTCAAAAATGCTTAAACAATGAAAATATAGAAATATATAAACACACACATACATATGTATATATATGGCATGGCAGCAGTATATAGCTATATTCACAGGGAATCTTTGCATATTTAAAATATATAATCAGCTGCGTTCCAAAATAGAATCTCACGCAAAGTTCTCTAATCAGTTGTTTTTCACATACACACAAAAGCAGCTAAAGCGTGAAAGAGACAGAGAGCGAGAGAGAGAGAGAGATGTAGGTAGAGTGGCAGCTATACAGCAAGAGTAGAAGCAAAGAACAAAAGCAATTTCCATTTTCATTTCCATATGCCACGACAAGAGTCGACAACAGCAACAACAGCAACAACAACAATAGCAACTGCTGCCCTACTCAGCGGTCAACAACTGGCAGCATGGTACGTCAGCAGCGTCAGACGTCGCAGCAACGACGCAATGTTGGCGCTTATATGTCGCGTAACGTAAAATGCGTGCAAATGGCAGCAGCAACAGCAAAGAAGCAAAAGCAGCAGCAGCAAATGAACAAATATTTTCAGCTTAATTACGAATATGCTAAAGCAAACAAATAACAATAATAACAACAGCAACAACAACAAGCAAAAGCTACACGGAAGTCGCCAACAACAAAGAGCAAAATTAAACGGGGCAGAAAAGAAAGAGGAAAAGCAAAAGAGACGTTAAAGTAAAAGAAAAAAAAAAAACGTGGCACACAGGTCGTTCATAGGTGAAGAGTGAAAAGTGAACGACAGCAATGCGACAGCAGCAACAACAATAACAGCAACAACAGCAACAAAGATGTTGAATATTTTTAAATAAACGACACACTTAACTTAAATTCTGTAATAAGCCAAGTATATTTTTAATATGCCAACAAAAAAAAAAAAAAAAGAAAAAAATAAAATAAACAGCGCAGCACATGAGAACATGCAACAAAATTGTTGCAACAATTCAAGTCTGCTCGTTGGCATTTTATGGACGTCTTCCAACATGTGAATTTATCACAAATTGCAGTGAAATTTGCCTGAAAGCGTAGAAAAACCGAAACAAAATAACAAAGACTGAGAAGGTGCAACAGCGAAAGAGAGAGAGTTAGAGAGAGAGAAGGAAAGAGTGAGAGAGAAAGAAAGAAAGAGAGAGAGAGAGAGAGAGCGAAAGAGAGAGAGAGAGAAGATTGGATTGAGGGTGTTCTTTGGGGTCCAATCAGTGCGACATTTGTGTCGCATAACTTTTGCTGTGTGTTTTCATATTAATATTATACAAGATTTCTACACAGCGATATATTTTGTTGCATTGTTGGTACAAAAACAACTATAATATACCCTGTAAAAAAAATAAAAAAAAAAAACTAATCAAGTTTGAACTTAATAAAAGTTCAAATCTATCGATAAAACAAAACATTTACATGTATAAATGTTTATTAACAACATTTGAAGATCTGTAAATTTTGATTTTATTTATTTTTTTTTTTTTGTAGTGTATTTACATAAATTAAAAGTCATGAAATTTTGTAACACACGAAGAGTTTAATCTCGTTGACAAAAAATAACATGGGCGTAAAATGCATAAATTAAGCAAGAGGTTTTTTTTTTATATGATTATAAAATATAGAGTCTCTATAAAATAAAAGAAATGTGAGAAGACTAAAAGAAAAAGAAAAAAAAAAAAACCAAGCATAATTAATGCATAAATAATTTTTTTAAATTTAGTCATAATTAATTTAAGTTTATAAATACAAATATAATAAACTTGCAAGCATAGAAGAACTCGGAAATGTTAGCTGATAAATTTTTAAAAAAAAAAATAATTTTTTATGATCATCAACCTTCGATAATAATATATAGTTGAAACTTTGTTTAGAAATAAATAAATAAAAAATAAATAAATGAATGTGTACACAAAGATCTCTTCATATAAAAATATCCGCATTTGTTTTTTCTCTCTCTTAAATTTTAAAAATAAAAAACAAACAAAAGAAAACCTTAAAAGCAACGACGACAACGTTAAAGTCAGCGAACAACTTGTGCAAATAACAAAAAACACAACTTTTTTTTTTTGTATACACATGAAAATGTCAAAATTTGATATTGAAACTAATTTGATCAACAATAAAAACAACAACAACAACAACGAACGCGACTTGAGCAACAACGTCAGCTAAAAAACTTGTTTGTTTTTTGTTTTTTTCTCTTGCTGCAAAAGTCAAATAAAAGTAATTATAGCAACAGAAACTAAATACTAAATTTTACCATTAGTCATTCGCTGCTGCAACAACAAAACTCAGGCAGAGGTAATAGCAGAATCAGCCATAACCACAGTCACCGCCACAGTCACACACCTGTAGAAAGCGAAGCACAAACAATAAATAAAATAAAAATACAAAAAAAAAAAAAAAAAAGTCCAATAAGAAAATAATTGCAAGCTCAGCACGACTTGTCGGCATTTGTTTGTAACATGGAAAGAGCGAGAAAACGCAAGAAAGAGCAAAGACGAGCGATTGAGTCAGTGAATGAGTGAGTGAAAGAGTGAGTGAGAGAGCAAAGTGTCAGTTGTTTGGTGAGCTTTTAGTTAAGCCAAAGCGTCGCAGAACACTAAGCTTGTGCAAAGGGCAAAATAGATAACGGCATAACAACAACAACAACAACAACAAAAACCCCCAATACACAATCGTAAGCTTAGCTCTCAGCTATAGCTTAGTCTCAGTTTGTCTTTCTCTGTCTGTATATTTGTGTGTGTGTAGGAAAAGGATTAGTTTATAGTATGCATTGAGGCGCATGCAAATAGAGAGAAAGAGAGAGAAGGAAATGAAGAAAGAGCGGGCGAAAGGGAAGTGAAAAGCAAATGCGCGTGCTATGTTCACTTGTCTTTTGCCCACCATATACTCTGTAAGGCAGAGTGAGAGAGAGAGAGAAAGAGTGAGCCTTAGCTGTCAGCTGCGACTTTGACGTCGACATCGACATCGACAGCAACAGCGACAGTGAGGAGACTATAGCATATACTTTAAGCGGCTTTTGCTTTTCAACGCCCGCGCAATTTTCTTCAACATCGTTGCTGCTGCTGCTGCTGTTGTTGTTTTTTATTTTTATTTTTTGTAATTGTTGTTGTCTCGCTATTTCTCAATTGACTTTCTATAATTGCGTTTAATGTGTTGTGACGGAGCCGCACTCGCATTCGCATTCGCATTCGCATTTGAAATTACCCTCCAATTTTGAACCCTCGCACCACATGCCGCCCCATGCCCCTCAGCTAGCTAGATAGCCAAGCAGCAGCGCCACTCCTCCACGTTTTGCTTGTTGTGCAACTTGGGTAATTCTATTTTTGTTCATTTTATATCTCTGCTGGTTTTTTTTTTTTGTTGTTTCTTTTTTTTTTTTGTTTTGTGTGTCTCTGTGCCGCTGCTACTGTCGCTGTCGTTGTCTCTGTGTCTCTGTCTTTTTATCGCACAATTTCGCTGCACAGTGTGTTTTCATTTTCACAAAAAGATTTTAGACACCATTATAACACCAGGCAGCAGCAGCAGCAGCAGCAGCAGCGCCCTCACCGCGTACACCTTCTTCTCTATCTAGACACTTTTACGCTTTTCACTACCTGTGCCAAGGAACTTAAGCAGCTTTTGATATTTTATTTAATTTGATTCTACGTTTTTTTTTTCTTCTTCTTCTACTTCTTCTGCATTGTTGTTGTTGTTGTTGTAAGTGGTTTTTGTTGTTGAGCTATTTTGCACCTTATATTTTTTTCTTTTCTTTCTTGTTTTGTGTGTGCTTGAGCTTGTTGTGCTTTTGCTTCTGCTTTTAGCTGATTTGCGTAATCTATGCCAAAAAAAAAACGGCTCGCCAGGTGGCGCCCATGCTGATGTTGATTACATTAGATTTATCAACATTGACAGCATCGCGCACTAAGAAAGTTCATAATAAAATAATACTAGAGATCATATTTCATAGTGCCAGCCAGCAACTATAGCTTTAGCTTCAGCTACAGCTTCAAGTGTGTTTCATGCCATAACGTTTTAGCTGCTAAAGTTTCTTCTGCTCTGCTTGCTGCTGCCTTTCACATTATAGTTTAGCATATGATATATGTATATCTCTATGTATATAAAAGCGTCTATATACATATATAATAGCAATAACGGGACTATGTGTTTACTGTACTTTGCTTTTGTTCACATTCTATACGCTGCGTTGCATTTACTCAGAGCTTGGGAATTGTCCATTAACACTTGTTAACCCAATTTAAATTCAATTTCCATAGACGCTACACTGCATGTATGTATGAGTGTGTGTCTGTCACTGTGAGTGTGTGTGTGTGTGTGTTTGTGTGTCGCTCTGTGAGTAACATTGCGCGACTCAAAAACGCAGCACAAGCTGTGCCCTGCATTGTCACTCAAAAAGCTAAACACACACACACACACACACAAATATAGAGAGACAGCTACGTGCAGCAGCAGCCGCATCAAGAACGCTATAAAACAAGTGACGCAAACGTCAGCGACGCTGTCGACGTTAACGTCGCTGCTGCCATTAACAAAAAAAAAAAACAGCAGCAGCCATAATAACAACTTCAAGGCTTACCGCTTAAATATGCGACAGAAAGAGACAGCAAGCAAAGAGAAAGAATAAACGCGAGAGCGAGCGCGCTGTTGATCAACAACAAAAACAGAAACAGTGCAAAGGCAAAGAGGGAGAGGGAGAGGGAGCAGCAGTAACAGTAACATGCTGGCGGCTGGCAAAATTTTCTCTTCGACGCTTCTTGGTGCGTTTTATGTTGTTGCTGCTTTTTTTTTGTGTTGTTTTGTTGTTGTTTTTATTTTTGCTTTGACCTCCATTCGACGCCGCCCGAGGGTCGAACATGGAGTTTGAAGTTGTTGGAGTTGAAGCTGCAGTTTATGTGGAGGCCGGTGTTCAATTAAAAAGCTTAAAAAAAAAAAAATAAAAGCATATGCGAGCGAGCGCGCGCGCGTCGCTCTCACAGCAACAATGTTTTTTGTGGCATGTACATGTCTGTACAGGTTAAATTGCGATGTGTGCACCCAAAAAAATAACAACAACAAAACTAAAGAGTAAAAAAACAAGTTCTCAAAATTAAAAAAAACTGGTTCAGCGATCTTTCAAAACCAAAATAAGTTGAAATCAATGGATAAAATGCCTGAGGAGTAGAGCAGAGGCGTTAAGCACGGGGCCATACGATACGATGCGTTGTCGTTATACATATGTGATTTTTTTTTTTTTTTAAATATATTTTTTCGAAAGTAATCAGCCATGAGCCTGAACAACAGAGCTTGTTCTATCATTAATAATAATAATAATACTATAATCTCGCATAGCAATACAAATATAACTTAGAGAGAGATTCACAATATCTCATATATAAATTATCAGCAAAAACAACAATAACATGAGGCAGATGAAGAAGAAGAAGAAGAACTCACTTATTATTCAAATATTCCTTTGCATTTGAGTGAATCTTACAACCAGTTATAAGTCTGATATATTGACGTATTTGCTTACCTGAAAAAGATTCAAAATAAAAAAAAATAAATAAAATAAAATTAGAATTAATTACAATTTGATTGCAGTTAAATTATAGTCAAAAATTACAGACAGATTTACATATATAAAAAAATTATATAGCTATATTTTTTACTATACTATATATCTAATATATATACATATATATTTGCCAATTCATCTTTTCATGTTTTACATGCCATAAAATGTTTACAATCATTTTCCATTTATTTACGCAATTTTTTTTTTTTTTTTTTGTATTTCTTCTCACAAAATTTCCTATCAATCATTTTAAGCAATATAAAAATATATATATATATTATATATTCACATTCTTTATACATATAGAAAAAAACCGCATAAATTCATCAGCATTTTCTGTATATTATGTAGACATTTCTAGGTCCATATAAAAGCGAAAACTGACAGTAAGGCCGCCGGACCCGTTGGGGCAGCACATCATTCAATTCGATTTCGGCAAATAATGTCAAAAAAAAAAAATAAATGGGAAAAATTATAATAAAAAATAAAAATATACTTAAATTTTTGGACAGCATAGATAGAAAAAGAAAGAGAAAGAGAGAGAGATAGAGCATGCTTGGCTATCAAGTTACACTGTAAATAGTTCTACATTTATTAAGATATAACACTTAAATTTGCATTTTTTCTACATTTCACATTTCGCATTTCTTTTTTGTCTTTGCTTTTATTTTTTCTTTTTTTTTCTTACTATCTTTGCTTGCTTTATCTTGTTGATCTTTTTTGCTTGTTTTTATTTTTTGTTTTTTAAACATTTTTTTATATATTCATGCTTCAACAGTAGATTCCCCTCTTTAACTATTATCTTAATAGTGAAAAAAAAGAGAAGAGCAGAAAAAAAAAGAAAGACAACAATTGTCTGTCTCTTTCTCTGTTGCCTTTTGCTTAGCGCTGCTCTCATTGAAATTTTGTGCACACTTGTTTGGTTTGTCTGTCTGTCTGTCTGTCTGTCTGCCTGTCGGTATGTCTGTGTATATATATTGTGACAGGCAGCTGCTGTTTCTCTTAGATACGCGACGCACAACATGTTTAGCAACATTTGCATAGAGTTAAGCACGATACACACACACACAGCCAACACACATATATATATATACAGTCAACACACATACACATGTTACCTTTCGCACTCGCCCACTTAAATTGGCCTTCCCTTAACCTTAACTTGGCTTTGCACACACACCTCACGCAGCTGCTAGTCAAGCGCTCAACAAGCTTAGCTTGTGGCTCAACGCGCAGCTAACTAAAGTTTAGTTCGAGGTTTTGTTTAGTCACTAGGTTTTACACTATACATATATGTACATATATGTGCATATATATATTTATATATATTGCAATAAAAAACTAGACAAATTGCAGCAAATTGTAATATAAAATGTGAAATATTTTATTTTTAGTCTTTTTTTTTTGTATCGCTGCTTAGAAACCTTTCGACATTTAACGCTTGAATAACTGAACGAATCGATCGAACGTTTTTTTTTATTCGATCGTTCGTTCAGTGAGCGTGTTGCATTATTTTAATTAAATTTATTTATGCAATGCATTTAATTTTGTCCTAGGCCTAATGTCTCCTAGTCGTCGTCGTCGTCTGCCAATGGAGGTCGGTCGTTAACTCTTTTTTTGTTTTTCCCTGACGCGTTTACAAGCTTTATTTATTTACTGTAAAATAAATTTCCATGGAATTGAAATTGAAATTGTATATGGAATTTCAGTTGTTGTTGTTGTTGTTATTATTGTTGTTGTTGCAGTCGTGTCAACTTTGAAGCTTCATGCTACGTGATGTCTTGCATAAATATTTTATTTACATTTTTGTTGAAAATTTATACAAATTCTCTTACAAAACACACACACACACATACATGCGCGCTTGCATTGGGTGCTGCCAATGTAAATATGAACAACAGCAATAGAGAGAAGAAAGAGAGAGTGAGAGAGAGCGAAGAGAGAGAGGAAAAAAATCAAATAACTTTGTCATTGGCTGTGAGACGAAAAACTAATTCAAACTTAGCTGACAGGGCATGGGCACAGGCCCGGGCCAGGGGCAAAGCAAGGCAAGGCAAGGCAGCAAAGGCAGCCAAAAAAGCAGCGCAGCTACGCAGCGGCTTTGATTGGCATATGAGCTTTTTCTGACATGACAACATTCTCTACATTTCACGCTGTCTTTCTATCTCTCTCTCTCTCTCTCTCTCTCTGTGTGTGTAGCTAACAAAGTTTTGTTATGCGTGGGTGTTTTATTTACGCACGGGAAATGTCTTTGATGTAAGAACTTTTGGCCCCTAAAGGAAGCCATGCACAAAGCAACAACAGCAACAGAATTGAAATTGGCTAAAAAACAGAAGCAGTAAAGCGCAACATAAAGATTCTTGTTTTAAACTCAACTAAGGTAACAAAAAAGCTAAAAAGAAAAAAAGAGAGCAAGTAACAGGCACCAGTTATACCAGTATAGGTGTGTGTGTGTGTGTGTGTGTTGCCTGTCTCTCTCTCTGTGTGTGTGTGTGTGTTGTGAGTGAAATTGCAACAACACCTACAGCATAGCATGCAGTCAGGCCAAGTTGCAGCTGTCTAACTCCTTTCACCCACTCAAAATGCAACCCGTACACACAGGAAGAAGCACAAGAAGAGGCAAGACAGCAAGGGGACAGCAGAGCAACAACAGCAACAGCAAGATAGAGACAAAGATACAGTTAAGAGTTTTGTGTTTGAGATCACAAATTGTGATCTCTTGGCAATTTGTTGGACAAAGATTTATGAGAGAAAGTACCGCTAAGAAAATATATATATATATATATATTTATATATATAAACGGGAAGTTAGTTGCAAGAAAGAATAGTGAAAGAATTGAGAACTGTTTTTTTTTTTTTTTGCCTGTAGAAGCAGCAGCAAAACTGTTAAAAATAATGCAACTTTCTATAAAATATTTGTAATGCTTCTTTTATTTTTTTTAATTTTTATTTATTATAATTAATATTTATTTAATATTTATTTATTTTTTTTAATTTTAATTAAATTAAATTGTTTACGATAAGTTGTAAGATTAAAGAAATAATTATGAATGATTACACGGGCAAACTGATTAATTAAAGCAAATAACCGCAAAAATAGTAAGGCTTAAGCCTGGTATTGGGGTAATTATGTAGGCTAAATATGCAAAGGCAACTAGCAAACATTTTGCGGTTACGCTGTTATCGGCAAATGTGGTGGCTAAAAACATTTCCATAGAACAACAAAAACGAATAAAAAAAAAAAACTGCCTATTTTTATATACAGCCCGCACCTAAAATATTACACGCACACACAGACAGAGCGAAAGAGACAGGGACAGCGAGAGAGAGAGAGGGAGCTCATGAAAGTGTGAGAGTGAGAACGAGGCAAAAACAGTTCCAAAAGTATTTAAACGTATTATCACGATAAACGCCAACTAAGAACAACGCTAAAAGCACAAAAACAGCCAAAAAAAACACATACAAAATAATAATAATAATAATAATAATAATAACAACAACAACAACAAGAAGAAGCAGCAGCAGCAACAGCAACGAAAACTACAACAAGCGCAAAAAAGAAGAAGCAGCAGCAGCAGCAACGAAAAAAAAAAAACCATAAATAAATAAAAATAAAAATATTCCAGCGACGCGCTGATGACGACAACAAGAAGAAGCAAAAGCAGAAGAAGAAGCAGCAGAAGAAGCAGAAGCAGCAGAAGAAGCAGAAGCAGAACAAAAATAAGAATAAGAAAACACATAGAGCGACGAGAAATACAAACAACAATTTTTATAAGTCGCAATAAGCGAAAAGTAAATAAAAATAAGCAAAAAAAAAATGAAAATGTAAAGCAAAAGCAAAAGCAGCAAAGAAATAAGAAAATAAAGACATAAAAACAAAAACAAAAACAAAAATAAAAGAAAAAGACGCAAAAATTTTACTTTGACAGACAATTTTTTTTTTTTTTTTTATTTTTTTTTGGGGTGGTAATTGCCCCGAGAAAAATTAAGCGACGCGTACAACAGTGCCTCGAAAAGTCGACAAAAGTGAATAATAATAATAATAATAATATTGAGTGTATATGTGTATGTGTGTGTGTATATGTGTGTGTGTGTGTTTAGGTACAAGAAACAAGCCAAAGTATGTACAAATATATATAAAGCATACATAGAGATACATACATACATATATACATAAATACATATGTATCTATGTATCTGTCTCTGTTTCAGTTTCTCCCTATGTCTATCTCTGTCTCAAGTAAACATTCCTTTTACACAAGGTCTCTCAATGCTGCTTATCGAACACGAATTGATTATATGCGTGTTGTTGCAAGGTGTCAGTTACGTGAAGCGCAAGTGTTTAGCCAGTTTATGCGCTTTCCAGTAAAAGTAATGAATTTCAGTGCAAAAAAAAAAGTATCTTTAAGATACAATTATATACATCAGCGACAACATATGTTTGTATAAGCTGAAAAACCACTGCCAATACCATCACCACTGTCACCACCATTTATACTAGATCAATTCCATGCGCTATACGATATGGCAAAAAAAATATATATAAAAAAAAACTATTTATAAGTTTGTCTATGGAAAATTTGTTGATAACAAAAGTAACAAGAGACGCAAATATCAATATCAAGTTTCTTTAAGCGAAAGACTAGATTCTCACAATAAACAAACAAAAAAATAAATAAAAAACAAACGTGATAGAACATATGAAATTTCTATCTATTTTTCTACGTTATTTTTTTTCGTCTACTTCAATTTAAAATTGATATTTCTATGTATAAAAAAAATAAAACAAATAAAAGCGAAAACAAATAAACAACTTTAAGCAAAAAAAAAAAAAACAAAAACTGATAGCCAAAAAAAAAATAAATAAATAAAAAATAAAAAAACAAAAGAAAAAGAAAAAAAAAAATATAAAGGGGCAATAAAAACATCAACAAAGTGACTTAAAAGGCAAAAAGCAGACATGCTTAAACTTGAAATTGTAATCGGAGAATGTCACAGATAGAGAGAGTAACATAGAGAGAGACAAGCAGAGAGAGAGAGAGAGAGAGAGAGAGAGAGCGCTAGCGAGCATAAGAAATAAAAGAAATAGAAGTATGAGGCGTAGATAAGCGTTTGCGTTTTCACACGCGCCTAAAACACAAAAAAAAACAAAATCCAAGGAAATATTTTATACTATATATAGTATATATAACAGACAGTATATGTATATATATATATATATATATATATGTATGTATATATACAAAGTTGTGTATTTTATTTGGTTTTGGGTCATTTCAACGAATTCAATTGAAGCTCAGTGACAACAACAACAACAAGAACAACAACAATAACCGCCAACAACAGTAACAACAATAAAAGAGAACGACACAAAAATTTCGCATGGTTTTCTCTATGGTTGCCTTTTTTTTATTGTTTGATTATCAATAGAGTGCGACAAAGTCTCATTGAAAGCAGAGCGTATATGTATATACACATACATATATAACCATTATATATAGTATTTATATGTATATATGTATATATATATATAATGCGACGTTTCATTAGATAAGAATCGAAATCAAATGAAATGAAAAGAAATGAAATGAAGAATGCACATGGTGACAACAATAAGTTCTTCTTATACATATACATATACATATACATATACATATACATATACATATACATATACATATACATATACATATGTATGTACACTTACATATTAGAATCATCAGCAATTGAATTTGGCATCTTTCGCAGTTGCCGATAAATACGATAACGATAACAATAGCAATAGTGATAACAGTAATATGAATGATTTAACCTATGAACATTGTAATGAAGCAAGCGCATAAAATCTTTGGACTTAGTTATGGCTATGGAAATGTTGAAAATGCTAACAATATACCAGCATATACTCTATATGCTATGGAAAAGTCGTTTACTTTGCGATATATAGTTGAAAATGCTTTGAAAAAATTCAATTACTGGGCGATATTTCAGTTCTATATAGTTGAAGATGCTCTAGGAAAAACAATTATAAACTGATATTTAGCTTTATGTATTAATAAATGATCGATGTCTAACAGACAAGCTACATATAGCTTTAAATGTTATAGAGAAATCGATTACTAAGAGATATGTAGCTCTATATAAAAGTATTTGCTCTGAAAAAGACAATTACTTGCATATATCTAGCTCTATATAGTACTATATGCTATGATAGAGTCGAGAGATATTTCATACTATATAGTTAAATTTTTAGTATTTCAGCTGCTTCTTAGCGCTTTACTTTTGACTCATCTCAGATCCATAAGAGTTTATAGATTATCAATATATACAATATACATATATAGAATATAATTCTAGCAATATACATATATTATCTATGACTTTTGTATATTTGTAAAGATTTCTAAAAGCAGCTGATGAAATATTTCATTAATAATACATCAGAGACAACTGTTTATATATTCAATAAAATTATGAAAGGGAAAGAAAGAAATAAAAAAAAAAAGTTCCCTTTGCTGCTGCTGCTGCTATAGTGAAAATATAATTATAACACATGTTTGATCTTGTTATCGGACGGACAGTCTGTTGTAATATTTCAAGAGTTATTTATTTATTTGTTTATCAATTGAAAAAGTCTTAAAACTAGATTGATGACTTTTTAATTATATATGAAAGCAAAGAACTTTTGAAAGAAGTGATGCTTAAAGTGAGTTTCGTTTCGTTTTTTGTTTAAGTTGAACAAGTTTTAAGTTCTTGACAAGTTGAAATAAATTCTCACCTGTTTCACGTTTTCGTTTGCTATTGACCGTTGCTCCAGACTTGGCCAATGACTGTTGTGTCTGTGCCTGCTGCTGTTGATGATGCTGTTGTTGATGATGTTGTTGTAGCTGATGATGTTGCTGATGTTTATGTTGCTGTTGTTGTTGTTGATCCTGTGTATGTTGTTTAATGATAACACTGCGCTGACGCGACTGTTGTGTCTCTGTGTCCAGATAAACAATTGGCTTTAGATCACAACTGATGCCGATGCTAACCTGTTCGATCTTTGGCTTTACATCCAAATCAACAGCTGTGGCGGCGGCTGCATAAGTTCTTTGACTTTGTTGTTGTTGTTGGGTTTGGCTCTGACTATGGCCCTGGCCCTGACTATAAAATTGTCCTTGCTGATGTCCTAGCTGCGCTGTGGCAATCGAACCGGGACCGATACCGATACCGGAACCGGCAACGACGGCGTAGTCGACGACGAAATCGGACGCGTGTGAATGATGCGACGTTTTCATTGGCGCATGCGAATTAATTGAACAATTCTCTGGTGCTCTCTATATCTCTATCTCTCTCTCTGTCTATCTCTTTCTATATATAACTCTCTTTCAATCTCTTTGTATTTATTATATTTGTAAATATATATATATATATATTTATCTTTATATATATATATATATATATGTATGTATGTATATCTATTCTTCTCTTTCTCTCTCTCTTCCTCTCTGTCTACCTCTCTCTCTCTTTTTCTCTTGTTGTTGTTCGCCTCGTTTCGTTTGCAATTTGTTGCAACCTCGTTTCGGTCGTGTTCTTCTTCTTCTTCTTCTTTTTGTATTATTGCTTCTGTTGTTGCTTCTTCTTCTTCTTCTTCCCTTAGTTGTTGTTGTATCTGTTGAATTTCAAATTCGTTTCTAATTGGATTTGATTAGTTTCGCTTGTTGTTACGTGTTGCTCTTGTTGCTCTTCAAGTGTTTGACGTGTTGTTGTTATTTTTCTTCTTTTATTTCTTCGTCTTCTTTCTTCTTCTTGTTGTTGCTGGTTTTTAGGCTTCAAATATTATTATTTTTTTTTATCTCTTTGCTTAATTTACTGTACAAAAACAAAATTATGTTGAATTTCAATTGAAATTTAAAATTGTAACCAAAATGTTAACTTTGGCTCGACTTCAGAGTGTTATTAAATATATGTATATATATATTGAAGGATATATATATATGATTATTATTATTATATATTTATATATATATAGAGATGTATATCTATATATAATTTTAATTAATATATATATGTAGATGAAGATATTTGAAGGACATACGCAATTTATTTTATGTCAAATAAAAAGAGAATCTGTAAATAGAAGAAAAAAATTACAAAAAAAAATACAAAATATAATTAGTAAAAATTCTATTTAATATTTAATAATTTTTTTTTTTTTCATTTTATTTTCAGTAAATGTAAAGGTTAATTATGTTTCCATTTCCATACAAAAAAAACCAAATTTTCCTTTTGCTTTTCGTTCAGTTCAGTTGGCCGGAAACTCTATTAGTTTCAAGTTTTCACAAGCATGCAACCAATTAAGCTACGAAATGTATACAAAAAAAATATATATAAAAAAAAACAACGACAACCACAACGCAACAACAATTTGTGGTTCTAATTAAAGTTGTTCTTCCTCTTTTATATTTTTTTTTTTTTGTTGTCGAAAATTTCCATTCAAATCTTTTGTGCAAACAAAAACAACAGCAAAAAGGCAAAAGCAATAACAAAACTAAAATTATCGCTGCCAGACTATGCGAATTAACCAAGCGTCCAATTTGGGTTGCTTTTTTGTTGTTGTTGTTTTTGTTTTTTGTTTTTATATCTTTTGGGGCGGACATTTTTGGGGTGTCTGTTAGTCTGTCCTTCTGTCGCCGTCTGATGCTTGAAATATGAAACTACGCAAAAAAAAAAAAACTATAAAAAAAGAGAAAAAAAATTCGACAAGAACAAGTATTACGACGACAAGAATTGCTAAAGGCAAAACAACGCAGCATAATGGCAAAAGCAAATTTTTTGTAGATTACAAACACACAAACACACACGCACGTACAAGCAAGTATACTAACACTGTGTGTGTGTGTGCGTGTCGTTCTGTCTTTCACATACATGCGAAAAAGTTTTCTACGCATTTCGTGCTGCGACAAAATAAAAAAAAAAACTAAAGTTCTTTGGAAACTTTAAATAAAAAAAAAAAATTTGGCCAATTGGCAACTTTCGTTTGAAGTACTTGAACCACACCACACACACACACAGCATGTGTGCGTGTGCACGTATGTGTTAAAAACAAAATTAACAACTTGTTGTTGTATTGAGTGCAAAAGCAGCAATTTATGGGGTGGGGCAAAAGCAACAGCAGCAGCAGCAGCAGAAGTAACAAAATATAAAGCAAAAGAAAGAAAAAAAAAACAATTATAATAAATATGTGCACGACGACAACAGCGACGAGAAAAACAAAAATTAAAGCAAACAAAAAGCCGGTTCTCACACACACACACACACACACACACATACACATGCAGGCTCAAAAGTCTCTCCATGTAAAAGCAAGAAAAAGTTTCAAAAGATGCTGCTGCTGCTGACGTTGACGTCGTCTGCCGCTGTCGCTCTGCCCTAAAGAGAGAGCGAGCGTTCGCGCCAAGGAGTTTGCAGCTGCTGCTGACTCTGCTCATTTTGCTGCTGCCGTTTTTGAGTTTTTATGTATGTAAAATGAGCTACAAATTGCGAGAGAGCGAGAAACGTTCAAAAACATAACAAACAAAATGCGTCCGTCACAAGCTCACACACAAACACATACACACACATGCATACATAGAAGATAAACTAATACAACACATGGCAGCAGCGCCACATCGACCGGCGCAGACGTCAACAACGCAAAAACGAATGAAGAAGAAGCATAAACTCAAACAGAAGGAGATAGCGAGTGAGAGATAGAGAAAGAGTGCGCGTGTGGAGAGCATGGAGCGAAATTGTAGCTAAACTGCGACGTCAGCGTCAACGTTGACGTCGAAACGAGTTTTTTTTTTTTCCTTTTTGAATATTTTGCTTTTTACTTTTCAGTTTGTTTTTGTTTTGCGCGTTATTGTTATTGTTGCCTTTGCTTGCTTTTGCATGGGCGAGCCGCAAAATAAAAATAATAAATAAATATATAAATATATAAAAATAAATTTAATTTTTTTTTTTTTGCAAATTGCGACATTTCTTTTATTATTTTTTAAAGCTTTAGTTGCACACATACACATAGGAGACACAACGCACGTAAAGTGAGAGCCGCGTCATTAATCAAATGCAAACGAAATTAAAATTCATGTAAAATAAATTTTAAATTAATCTTTTTTTTTTTTTTTCTTTCTTTCTTTAATGAAAATTTGTATAAATTATTAATGAATTTTACACCTGTGTTGTCACTGCAGCCCGCACCGTTTGTTATTGAAGGATTTCAATTTAATTGCTGCTACGTTTTTTTTTTTTGTTTTTTGTTTTTTAGCTGCTGCTTTGCTGGCTGCTGCTGGCTGTTGTTGCCGCGTGCAACGTCCGTTAACGTCGACGTCTGCTGAGACTCTGTCATGCTGCCTGGCTAAAGGCTGTGGCGGGCAGCAAAGCAGAGCAATTGCCGCAGCAGCGTTGACTTTCGCCGTTGGGTTTTGCCCAGGCGCCTGCGCAAGCGCTGCTAGAAGCTCTCATTTTCTCACGCTCTCTCTCTCGCTCTCACACTTTGAGTTACTTTTCTCACTCTTATTCTATCTCTCTCTTTCGCACTTAGTGTATATGCAGGCTCTGCCCGGGGGATTCGCAAAATCGTCGCTTTGCTGACGTGGGCGCGCCACCTTGGGCGTCTGCATGGGGGGGAGGGGAGGTAGGCGCGCACGTTAAGTCCAGCAGGCAAGGGGTAAAGGCGGCCGGGTGAATTGTAGGGGAAGGGGGAGGTGCGCCACTATAGGGGTCTCTTTTTTTTTTTTTTTTTTTTTGCCACTGCTGGTTATTTCAACAGACACGTAAGGATTTACGTAGTTTTGCCATGCCCGGGGAGTGGATTACGAACGCGCGCGTCAGAAATAGTTTCTTTTGCACAATCAACAAGAAACAGCAGTGCAAAAGGAAGAAAGCAAAGACAAGGCAGAGCAGGGAAGGGGAAAGTGTGTGATGGTAATGTTGCTATTGGGAAGCTAGGCAAGTTAAGCAGAGTAGGGGTAGGTCGAGAGTAGGACAGATGTACAGACGGATGGATAAATGGACAGACAGACGGACGTAAGGAATGAAAGACATAGAAAATAACGCACGGCTGGCGGACAAACGCGAAACTTGCGTTGTGGGTAGACTTAATTTTCACATATACAAAGCTTCTATTGCAAACACACATACACACAGAGAGTGAGCGAGAGAGAGAGAGATAGAGAAACATAGACATAGACGCAAGGCACTTGCAATGCACGAAGAGACATCATTGCGTACGTGACTCGTCTTCTCTATCTTCTACCCCTCTCTCTATCACTCACTCTCTCTCTCTGTCTCTCTCTCTCTCTCTATGTTGTTTTTGTTGGCAATGCATATTTTTAGCACAGAAAATGGCACAGTTACAGTTACAGTTTTTTCTAAAGTCGTCGCTGGAGGTTTGCTAGAAAATTTGAAGACAGACATTGGGATGGCAACAGCCGCACACACCACCCCACCCGCTCCTTAAACATGAGTAGCAAGCAACAATAAGCTAAGCATATGGCTAACATACGTTTATGCTTGAAGAAAATTATGAAAAAAAAACAAACTTGAGATACAAAAATTGTTAAGAATTTTTTTTTTTTATGCGTAGCTCTTGCTGCTGCTCCTGTTGTTGCTGCTGCTGCTGTGAATTATGCTTAACTAGAAATTAATGCAAATCATAAAATTATACACAATGCTTAATAAATGTGCAAATTTATGCAGCAGCGCTGCAGCTCACTTAGCAAAATCTTCTAGCAATTTTCATAGTTCATAGTTCATCTATTTCTTAAGCTTTAGAATCTTTTTTCCTTTTGCTTTTTTTCTAGCTTATAAGATTCTTAAGTTATCTGAACATTTTTTTTCTTCACACGTTTTGCAACTTTCTTGCCTCTATCTCATGCTCTCTCTTTCTCTCTCTCTCTCTCTCTCTTATACACATTTTCCCTTAATGTTGTTAAATTTTGTAACCACTTTGAACCAGTTGCAAGTAGCTTTAACAGGGCAGCAATGGCAGCAGCCGCATGTTATGCCAATTAGTGGACCAATAAACGCAACGCTCACTGTACATATTGAAGCCAAGTTTATAATCTTATTGGACAGTTGCTAACAGCTGTCGCTTGTCAGCGCTTTTGCGGTGTTCCTGCACATTTTACTTTACTTTGCATATAGTAAAAACTATTTACTTCCCTGCTTCCCTAATCTCTTTCCTTACCCTGCATCTTCAGGTCAAACTCAAACATGTGAAACGCCTGTCAATTTATTCCCTCAGTTTGACAACTAATTGACAAGCTTCTTATTTTTTTTTGGGTACGAACAGAGAAAGGGACGCAGAGGAGGAGGGGGAAGCTCTTCGTATGCTTAAAAAAGAAGCCACAAGCAGAGCAGAAGAAGCCAAGTTTGATGAACAAATTAAAGTTGTGCAACGACAAATTCATTTGCCTTTAAATCTTTGCATATACAAATTGTGTAAAGCAAAAGCAAAGAAAAACAAAAACACAAAAAGCAAAAACACACTGCAAAAGCAAAATAGCAAACACAGCGACAGCGCTGTCAACGTTAGCGACGTAAGTGGCAGCAGCAGCAGCGCGTTTTCAGTATCCTTCGCATGAATGGCAAAAAAAATGAAAAAAAAAAAAAATAAATAAATAAGCTCTCACGCTCTCTCTTTGAAAATTGTCACTCATTCTTCCTGCTCATACATGCTCTCTCACTCCATCTCTTTCACACAGTCAAGGCACCGGCGACGCTGTCGGCATTTTCTTTGATAATATTTGTTGATGACGCAGTGCTGGGCAGGAAGGATCCTAATATACACATACATACTTATACACTTGAAAGTGTGCGTGCGTGTGTGTGTGCGTGCACCCTCGGCTTCTTTTTGTGAACAGCAGCAGCAAACAACAATCGTCTTAAATGTGAATGAATGTTGCGGGTAGCTGTGCGCGGCGGCGGCGGCAGCATGTTGAGAATTTCATTAGAATGAAACAACCACAACAAGAAGCAAAAACAATAACAACAAAACGAACGAACCTACTGGAATAGAAGGCAAACCCGCATTTGCCACCATATGGAAACCCCCAGCAAAGTTGACATTTTGCTTGACGCGCAAAAGGAACAAAAAAAAATAAAATACAAATAAAATAAAATACAAAAACCTAATCAAACGTTCTAGAAACTTGAAACGAATTGAAAACGAATAAATATATGAAAATTATAGTTTTATTTTAAGGGAGAAGAAGGGAGGAGTGAAAGAGAAAGAGACGCGCTTCAAAATACGGGGTGTGTGTGTGCGTGTGTATATAAAACGGCAGCTGTTGTGTCCTCACGAAAACTCAATAGACGAAATTATTATTAAAAGACAAACAATAATAATTACATACCAAAATGTATTAAGAACAACAACAACAATAACAAATATTAAACGAGTTAAAAATGCAATTGAAAAAGTGTATTGCCAACGTTCTCCTTTATTTTATTATTTCTATCTCATTCAGTTACACTGGACATACACACACACACACAGCTACGTGCGCTACTTTGAGTTCATCGTTTTCAATTCATTTTGAGTTTCTCTCTGCTGCTGTTACTCCTGCTTCTTCTTCTTCGTCGTCGTCACATACATAGTTGTTGTTGTTGTTGTTGGCACTTGAGTAGAGCGCACACAGCAAAAAACGCCAACAACAATAAAACGAAAACACACTCAAAACTTTTGGTGAGAGAGACGCCCAGTACACACACACACACGCACAGTGCACTCAATGTACACTTGTATTGTATATGTGGTAAAACATGTACACGTTTTTATGGCATAATGCAATTGTATTTGTATTTGTGCTTACTTTTCATTATTTTTGTTGATGAGCGAGGAAAAAACAAATTAAAGGGAAAAAAGCATTTACACAGCGCGTAAACACTTTGGCCGCATTACGTTTTTAAACAAAACTGAATTATTATAGAAAGTGTAATTGAATTTTCGTTATTAAAACACTCGCCATGTTTCGCTCGCTCGCTCTTGTTCACTCACGTTCACGTTCACACGCACACGAACGCATGAATCACAATCAAAACGTTTTTTTTTCACACTTTTTCACGAGCCCGAGAACGAGCGACTTAACGTCCGCGTTGTTCAGAGAGTTTTAGTAGACTAGATAGACCAATGTGACCGACAACCTAAACTATATAAATACTAAACTCATAAAAATACCAAAGTAGCGTACGTCGATAACGCAAAATACCACTCCTTTGCTGTGTGACCAAATACTAAACAAAGTTATCGCATACACATGATCGATGACTTTTGCCGCAATTTACAAAAAAAAAAGAAATAAATTAAATTAAATTGATTTTAAGTTAATTTTAATAGCTAATAAATTGATTAACAATATTGAATATTAATATATATATATATAGTACATAGTAAAAATGACTAGAGCATATGCCACACATGGAATGTCAGCCTAAAGAAAAGTACATGGCAAGCTTCCCATGCCCGCTGTGGGCGTGTCTATCTGCAGCTGTAATGCAGCAGCAAGCTCCACGCCCTCTTCCTCCTACATTGTGCTGTCCAACATATCCACCAACCGTTTAATTTCTCGACTAACAAATGAAAAAAAATTTGTTTTAAAGAAGAAATTGTGAAATATTTTACACTTTTCTTACATGCGTTGACTGAGCTGCTCGGTGGGTTTCATGGACTTGGAGATTTCTTCGGTTTTGGCCAATAATTGATACTGACACTTAATGTTGGCATCCAGGGCATCGGTTAACTTTTTCACGGCATTCTTATGCACCTCAACATTATCGGCGGTTATCGATGATATTGAATGCAAAAGATTACCCAAATTCTCGACAAGATTATCCACTGAGGTGGCCAAATATTGTGCTTCTAGTTCTATGTCACTCAATACATTGCCATCGACTTCAGGTACGTTACGAGATTGTAGAAATCGCGATATTGGCGCTGCTGAAGTTGATGGTGTTGTTTGCTCTGAGGCGACATTATAATCTGTTGCGGTTGCCGAACGTAACTTTGATTCCAAATTATGAGCAACAAAATGATGCATGCCACCAGTACTACTTGTAGCACCCTCCACATCCAGCTCATAGGGAAATGCTAAAATAAAATAAAAATGTAACTAATCCTCACAAGAAATCAAAGAATTTTCATTACTTGATTCTATTGTTTTCGGTCGATGAGTCGACGAGGAGGGAAGTTTGCTTAGCTCATCTTTGGAACTGTCTTTGGAATTGTTACTATTTGATTGTCCATCTGCTTCATCGTCATCCTCTTCCTCCTCTTCATCTTCTTCTTCATCATCTTCACCCGAATCAAGATTCACATAACTTTCACTGCCCAACGTTGGCGGTTTGCCAGCTGTTGGTGTTAGATCTTGCAGCACATGCTCGGGCACTGGTCCAGCATATTGCGCTAGAAATGGAATCTCTGAGTAAGATGCGGGTGTCGCACAATTATTTCGCTGAGTTGTTTTGTTGTTGCTGCTGGTATTTTGACTGGCGCCAGCCTCTTCCCCATCGCCTTCGTCTGTGTATCCGTAGCGCGGTCGTATTGGAATGTCTTGACTGCGACGTGACATTACACAATGTTTTTAAATTCAATGTGATAATTAGTTTAAAACTTTTTCAAAGCTGAATTATAGGAATAAATTAGAATGAATTAGCTTCTTGTTTTGTTACGATTATAGTTCAGTGTTGAATTAATTTCTTAAGTCATTATTTATCGATATACCATTTAACACCAAGTCTCAATTTGCGTTAACATTATTGGCTCACATCGCGTTTAAAATAACGCTCATTTTGCGTTCACACAAAGTCTCTTTTTGCGTTTGTGCTAATGCACTTTATGCGTTCACAACCGTAACAGTGCCATTAACAGTATTTAATTATTATTGCAAATTGTATAAGTTTGTAAACAGCTATTTAATAAAATATAGTTTTATTTAAGATATCAAAAGAATATGGCTGTTTTATACCATAAATCTGTCTTCGAACCGCTCTTTTCCCAGTCTTACATACGCTTTTCAAATTTAACCGTAGCTTTCGTTAACATCGCGTATATCGATATATCGCTGCATTTGCGATACCATGTTTATATTACCAACATCCCTAATTTTTGCCATAAACAAAAACAACGACGAGCGGTTAAGACGCGTGCGGACGTTTCGCGTCGCTGTTTGTGTTGTATATTTCAAACAAATGGCCGCCGACGCGTGTGTTTAATACAAAAAAGTGTTAAATGTTTTATTGTTTAATGTGAAATAACAATTATTAAGTGAGTGTGCCAACCAGGGGCAGCGTATAATATTTTATTTTATTGAAAAAAGAAAAAAAATCTTAAATTATAACAGCCGCAAATACAAATGCTTGCGTGTAGAAGTGTCTGTAGTGGAGAGTCAATTGTAATTGTATGCGTGTGTTAAGTGTCTACAAAGTGCATGTGCACAGAAATAAAGTGCCGCAAAAAAAAAAAATGTGAATTGAAATAATCATTGTTTCTTAACAAAAGTGTATTAACATATCAAGTGCAAAAAAAGGATAACAACTGCTGCAAATACAAGTTATCTTCATACACATATTCCGACTCACATGTAGAAGAAGCAAAGGAAAAGAAAAAGAAAAAAAAAAACACATCCAATGCACTGTATAGTGCGTGCATTTGTATGTGTGAGGGCGACAAATTCGCTCTGTATATGTGTGTGTAAGTGAGTGAGTGAGAAATAAAAGTAACGAAGCAAAAGAAAAATAAGAAGAAGCAGCAGCAGCAAAACTTCGTTATTTTTTTTTTTTGCGTTTGCTTTTGCATTTGATTTTGCGCATACATGTGTATGCTGTCCCCGGGGTTCAAATTCCAATTTCAATTCCAATTTGAATTTTGGTTTTGAATTTGCAAAGTTGCGCATGCGTCGCTGCCGTCGTCAACGCCGCGTGTTGTGTTGTTTTCTATTGTGTGATAAAAAAAAAATCATTTAGAATTTCAACAAATCGTCGTATGCCAAATCAACAATAATAGAAAGGTAAATAAAAATAATATACAAAATACTTGCCAAAAAAAGAAAGAAAAAACAAAAAGTAAATTAGAATAAAAAGAATTTTATGTGAGTGAGCATGAATTTAATTTAAGTATTTCCCATGCTTTGCTTTCTTTACTTCTTTCTTGTTCGCTTTGAATTTACTGCAGAATAAAAAAATATATATGTATATAAAACTTCATTTACTTCTTGTGCTGCATGCGTGTTTTGTATGTATGAGTGTTGTGTTATGTGTTTGTGTGTGTTAAGTGTAGTTTGTCTGCTACTCTTTTTCTTTGGTTCATTCGGTTCTTTGGCTTTTCTTTTCTATTTTTGCTGCGGCCAAGTTTTGTTCTGGCTGCTTTGCCAGTTACGCTTATTCGCTTGTTTTGTGCTTTACGTCATTATCTTGGCATTCGCTTGGGCAGCCGTTGCTTCTGCTCTGTTACTGCCTCTGCTGCTGCTGCTGTTCTTGCTGCTGTTGTTGTTGTTGTTGCGCTTGCACTGAACCGTAATCGTAAATGGACGCATTCAGCTTCACTTTGCAAACATAAAACAGTTATTTCTAACCTGTAAATGGATCGTAAACTTTAAGTAATATTATTTTTTTTTTTTTCTTTGTTCACTTGTAAAATATGTAAAATATTCATTTAAATAATATTTCAACTTTATTTTCTGCTTTATACATTTTATTGTTTTCATTACTTATATATATATATATATTTTTTTTTTTTATTGACTATCAGCAAGTTGATTGCGCTGAATGCGTTCAATAAGTTTTCTTTCTTTTTTTTGCCTTCTTTTCTTTTTGCTCCATTTCTTTTTCAATTTCATTTTGCTGTATTGCTGTCTATCTTACAAGTACAGTGTATGCATGTATATATATATGTGTGTGTCTGTCTGTGTGTGTGTTTTGTGTTTGTATTTGTATTTGTTTCTAGTGCTTTTGCTATCTACCGTTATGTTTCGATTGCGATTTCGTAATAACTTTGAATTTGCCCGACCGCCGACTGCGATAATATTTGTTCGCTCTCTTGCACACACACATACATATTTGAAGTGCCTGTGCATCTGTATGTGTGTGTGTGTGTGTGAGTTTGTAACTGTGCAATGACAGCACTCGAAGTAGTAGATGTTGCTGCTGCTGCTGCTATGCTGCAGCGCTGCTGTTTGTTGTTTGTGCGTGGGCTGCGCTTTATTTATCTATCTGTCTATCGATTGCTATCAGGCATGGTGGGCCAACAAAGCAAATGAAACGATTGATGTAAAAGTTGAAGTAATAAAATAGAAATGAAAAGCTTACAATGTGCCTTGTGTGTCGTATGTGTGAGAGACAGAGAAAGAAAGACACGTGACTTTTAAATGGAATGTGCAAAAAGTATTGAATGCATTTGCTATATATATAAATAAACACAGAGACAGAGAGACGACAGAAAGAGAAAGAGGGCATAGAGAGATAGAGATATATAAAAACAGCAATGGCATAAACAGAAGTAGAACAGAAGTCAAACGTCTGTATGTTAATATTTACATTTGCCATTTGATTGATAAGCTTTATCAGTTATAGAAATATAAAATTAAAGCACATTTTGCTTTTGCTTTCAATTTTGTTTTTGCTTGCAATTGTATTAGAAATGCATCATGTGATTAGCTGTATTGAAAGGTAGAAAAAAAAATATTCAACAGTTCACAAAATATAAATTTATAAATATGAAAAAAATTTAAAAATAATTTATAAAAATTTCTACAGTTCACAAAAGCAATAAATATAAATAAATATTTATTTATTTATAAAATAAAATATAGACATAAACTTATTAAAGATTCTACAGATCATAAGAGCAAAAAATCAAAAGCAATAAAATAAATAAAAATAAGAATAAGATTCTTATTATAAATATGAAAAAAAATTTAAAAATAATTTATAAAAGTTTCTACAGTTCACAAAAGCAATAAATATAAATAAATATTTATTTATTTATAAAATAAAAATATAGACATAAACTAATTAAAGATTCTACAGTTCACAAGAGCAATAAATAAAAAAAAAAAATCTGCTACATTTGATGAATTTTTATTTTCTGCTTTTTCTGAGTATTTTCCAAAATATCAATTGCAGTGTTTTGACAGCTGATGATAGAATAACATAAGTATGTAAACATTATGCGAGTTAATGAAGTTATTTATCTTTCAAAAGAAAAAGAGAGAAAAAAAAAACTCTTCTGCTACTTCATTCACTTTACTTTCACCCACATCACTTCACACACACACAAACACTTTTACACACATAGAGAGAGAGAGAGAGACAAAACACTTTAAATTATTCCTGCTGAGATTATCTATAAACACAATTAGAGCATTTTGCCAGCTGTGACTGTGACTGTGACTGTTTCTATGCTTTGATTTTTGTTTATTTATCATTTATTTATTATATGTTTTCGCATAGTCTTTTATGTCGCCAGTTATTGTTGTTGCCTTCTACTCGTTCTCTTGTCTCTTTTCCCTTTTTAAATTATTATTGCTGCAATTGCTGACTGAGAGCAGAAAAAATTCTTTGCCCTTTAGTTAAGCATCGTAAGTTATTTTTAAGTTTCCACACATAGTTCAAAAGTGTTTTTTTTTCTTTCCATCATAGTTGTTGTTGCAACAATTGTTGCTGTTGCCACTGCCGCTGCTATTGTTGCTGTTGTTGTTGCTGCTAATGTTGCTATCTTTTACGGCACTTTCAATGGGCGCCTCGCTTTTGACCCGCTGACCCAGCAGAGTCAAGAGATTCGTTTAAGTTTTGCGGCGATTTCGACTTTTAACGTTTTTAATGGCAACAACAACAAAAACAATTGCGAAAATGTGCAAAAGCTACATGTGCAAAATGACTCTAAGAGTGAGACAAAGAGATAGACAAAGAGAGAGAGAGAGAGAGGCTGCCTTGCAGTCGATGCCCTGCAGTAGATTAAAAGCGCGTCCTAATGCGATTTGCATTTTGCTGCCACTCGTTGCTGCAAAATCTAATTGAGGAAATTCATATTATTTTTTTTCTTTTTCCCCCCGTTGACTCCAAAAAACAAAAAAAATAAAATAAAAAAAAATAAAATAAAATGCTTAAAAAATAAAGAAATGCTTGCTCACGTGCCAGCGTTGCATAGGCCAACTTTAACTACAAAAATAGCAACAACAACAATTGCAGTTGCAACTGCAAGCATAGCTGCAACAACTTCAACTCCCACTGCAACAACAACTACAACTTCATCGCTTTAAGCCTATGTCATGTGCGTGGCCAATTTAAGTGCTTTGTGTGCTGGTCCTCAACTTTTAACTTTGTTTCGTTCGCCGCCTCGGATTTTGGCCGATAAGCGTGTTAATAGCTCATTAGCCTCAGTTCAGCAAGTCTTTAGGCCATAGGCTATTACTTCAAAAAAAAAATATATAAAATTGCTTAAAAAATTAACGAGTTTCGGGCGTGGGAGACACCTGTTTTCTTGTTGTTGCACACCCCTCCCCCCCTTCCCAAAGACGTGAAAGCCAATCGAACTCATCAGCCTCAACAGTCACAGCAGCAGCTTGAGCTCCAGCTTAAGCTTCAGCTTCATGGCAACTTTTAAAGATCATCAATTGAATTTATGAAAACAGGAAGTTCGTAATGTCTTGAACAACAACTAATTGCGATTACGATTTACTTTTTAAGATATTGTTTTCTCTGCTTCTTCTTCTTCATCTTTTTCAACTTTTTTTTTTTTTATGATTAAAAACTGTTTGATCTCTTACGCTATTTGTCTTTAACGTATAGAAATCTTGACTTAAAGTGTTAGCAGCGGAAAGATGACACGAAAGAATCAGAAAAAACAAAATGCATTGTATAAGAAAATTTGAAGATGACGATGTTGAAAAACCTTTAAAGGAAAGTTTAGAATAATTTTTATTTAGGTCAAAAATTTCGAAATCTATAACAATAAGAATAATAAAATAATGATAATTCAATTTAAAAAGAATTTTACTATAATTTATAGCACTTGCTATAATTATAGCAGCTGGTTTTCTATAGTTAAACTTGCAGTCAGAATAATTATAAAATTTTTTTTTCTTTTCTGTTTAAAATTTTCTTGAAAGATTTAACGATTCATTTTGCACTGATTGCTTCGCTGACGTTGCATGACGCATAAATTGTGCCATAAATTTTTATTTAAACATAACTGTATAAATGTTGAATAAAGTTTTTTTTTTTTTTTTATTGAAATTCCGCACTGCAACATTTACATTTACCTCAACATAATGCTCAATCAACACGCGCCACTACAAACCAAATTTTGTTGTTTATTTACATCCGTAAAAATTTTGAGTTCATCACATCAACAAAATGAAAAATGAATAAACTGATTGCTCATACTCTCTATCTCTCTCTCTCTCTCTCTCTCTCTCTCTTTGTCTCCTCTCTCTGTCTCGCTCTTTTACTCCCCTGCAACAATTGCTGCTGTTGATTTGTTAAGTTCCCTTTAAGAGATTGAGAAATGGAAGCACTTAAGAATTTTGCAATTATCGACAAGTTGGCAGCGCCAGAGCACTAAACAACAACAACAACAACAATAAGAACAACTACAACAACTATAAACTGTACTTTTTAGTGTTGTTATTGTTGTTGTTGTTGCTCATGTTGCTGTTGTAGTCCCGATCTGTGTGCCAATATATTTGACCTCGTTTTGATTTGTTTACAACGTTTGGCACAGTGGGAAAAATCAACCAAGAGGCTTAAGCAGTGAAGCAGCAGACAATTGTTGTTATTGTTGTTATTGTTGTTGCTGTTGTTGCTGTTCGTGGAAGGTGTAAAATGAAAAGCGAACCATTTAGTTGTAGCTGCTATTGACGCTGCTGCTGCTGCTTATGTTGCTGTTGACGCTGTCTGCCTCTGCTGCTGCTGCCAATGCTGCTGCTGTTGCTGCTGTTGCTGTTGTTGTGGCGCAATATTTGACCCACCTTTTGTTGACCAGTTTTTCAGTTTTTCCTTGCCTCACTCCTCATTTATCCCTCTCTCTCTCTCTATCTCTGTCTCTGTTTTTCACACTGTGCCACTCTCCCTTTTTTTTTGTAGCGTTTTTCTCTTGAATTTTCACACATTTTCCGTTTTGTTTTGATTGCTTTTGATGCGTTTCGCTTTTTTTTTTTTCATTTTATTTTTGTTTTTTTGCCATTTGATTGATGTCTAGCGATATCATTATTATTAACATCATCACAAAGCAGCATCATAAACATTATTATCATCATTATCATTATCATGATGAACAAACATCAATATCAACATTAATATAATCATCATTATTAACTTGATTCCCGTGCTGCAATTCCGCTGCAGTTGAAAATGAATTTGTGGGTTCAACTTTTACTTTTCTTTGATCATTTCAAACATTATAAAGTTTTTTTTTTTCCTTGAGGGATTTTTTCCTGCAGTTATATTGGCTAATGTTTTGTTGTTAGTTGCAGTTTTGTTGTTGCTCCTTGGCATTTTGTGTCAAAATATATAAAAGAAAAAAAAAAAAGACAAAAAGCAAAGAAAAAATATTGTTAATCCTCCTCCGACACCGCCACCGCCATCGCCTCCTTTTTCACCTCCATCTCCTGTGCTGCTGCTTCTTCTACTATGCGAAAGACGCTTAAACAATGTCCGCATTGTTTGCAGCTCATTAATTTTCCAAAGGTTTTTCTTTATCTGCATTTCCGTATCGCCTTGTTTTCTGTTTTCTTCTTTCTTTCTTTCTTTTAAGCTTTTCTCATTTTTAGCTTGCCTGGCACGCATAGTCGCTGCTGTTGCTGTTGTTATTGTTTGTTGTTGCTGTTACTGCATACTCTTTAGTTTCATTTAATTTGTTTTGTTTATTAAACAATTATGTGCACAAATTATGGAAAATATGTTTAATAAATACAAATAAATTTTTGTGTTTTTTCTAGGCATTAATTAAGACTTTTATTTGTTGTTTTAAATTAATTTATTAAATTAATTGTTTTATTGTGTTTTAATTTTTATATTTGTTTAATAGTTAAAATTTTTTTTTGTACATTTTTTATTATTATTTTTTTTTTTAATTTTTTAATTCAATTTTAAATTAATTTAATTTATTTTTTATATTTGTTTTATTTGTATTTATTATTTTTTAATTAAATTAATATTAATTTTATGTGTAATATTGTTTAATTATTTTTTATTAATTTTCTTATTTATTTTTTATTGATTAATATTATTATTAAAAATTTTAATTATAAATAAATAAATATTGAATTTAAATATTTCAAATTTTCAGTAAGTGTATGAAAGAAATTTTCACTTTTTCACGCTCTTGCTCGATGGCATTTTTTTTGTGTTTTTTTTTTTTGGCTCGCCAGGTGGCGTTTTCACTGATTGCGTGCTAGTGTTAAAGAGGAGGCAGGTTAAGACTTGGGCGTGTTTCGATCATTGTGACACGCCTACAAATTATGTCAAATGATCTTGAGCTGCGATAAGTTATGTATGCCAGCAACCACAACAACAACAACAACAACAGCTGCAGCAACATTACTAGCAGCAACAGCAGCAAATACAAACAGCAGCAACAGCAGCAAGTCAATCGAAGCAACTGCTGGAATTAATTAACAGTGCGCACATCTAAAACATTATTGGTTCTCTTTCTCTCTCTCTTTCCCTCTTGCAATCTCCGGGCAAGCCAAACCCCAGAGTTTGGACCCTATTTATAATGCTTCTGTCAACGTTGGTTTCGTCTGTCTTTGCATATGTTATTAACCTTGAAATTCATATAAAAAAATAAAGTAAAAAAAAAAATAAAATTTAAAATTTATTTCACAAAAACCGGTTAACAATATTATTTTTTTTCTCCGTTTGTCTTTTCTACGCTTATTCGCAAATAGTTTTTGCATAATTCACAAAGCGTTTGACAGGCAAAACGAACGCATTCTTTGTCTGTAATTTAAGTATTATTTCACTGTAGATTAAATTGTTGTTGTTGTTGTTGTTAATAGGCTGCTTTTGCTGCTGCTAGACAGCAGAAAACATACAAAATATAAAGACATTTATAATATTTAATAACTTAAGCCTAATGGCTTGATAAATAAAACATTTAAATGCTTTTTTATGGTTCTTAAATTGTTTAAAAAAATATTTATAATAAACAAATATGAAAAAATATAAAAAAAATTAAAAAAATCTTAAAAGAATAAAAAAAAATATATTAAAAATATAAAAAAAATATATAAAAATATATAAAAAATATAAAGAAAAATATATAAAAATATAAAAAAATATATATAAAAATATATAAAAATATATAAAAATATATAAAAATATATAAAAATACATAAAAATATATAAAAATATATATTAATATATATTAATATATAAAAATATATAAAAATATATAAAAATATATAAAAATATATAAAAATATATAAAAATATATAAAAATATATAAAAATATATAAAAATATATAAAAATATATAAAAATATATAAAAATATATAAATATATATAAAAATATATAAAAATATATAAAAATATATAAAAATATATAAAAATATGTAAAAATATATAAAAATATATAAAAATATAAAAAAATATAAAAAAATAAATAAAAATATAAAAAAAAATAAACCCATATAAAAAATTATAAAATATATAAAAAAATAAACCAAATTTAAAAAAAAAAAAAAAAATTTAACCAAATAAAAAAATATCAAAAAAAAATATATATATATTTATATAGAAACATACAAAAACATATAAAAAAAAATGCAAAAAAAAATGTAAATAAATATTTGTATAATTGTTTTTCATACAATAAACAATTGTTAAGCGCTCAATGTGGCTCAAAGTGACGTCACGTTAAACGTTAATAATATTAATTTGTACAAGTTTCAAATTTCCTGACTGAGTCATAATTTGATTTGTTGTGACTTTTCTTACAACTATTTATAGAGATAAAAAGCTTAAAAAGCTCATGCCAAACTTGTAAGCTGAATTACGCATGCAACGTTGTTGTTGTTATTTGTTTGTTGTTGATTTTACACAATTTCATTGGATTATTCCTTACTTGTCATTTAGGTCAAACATTTAAATTTTATACCCCTCGTGCTCGCCACCGTCTGCCAAAATCATTTCCATTGTCAACAGCTTTGAAAACAAAAACAAAAAATAGTATTTGGGACACGTCGTTGCTGCAGTTTGTTGCACTTTATTGCAGTTTGTTGCAGCCGCTTGTTGATGTCGGCAAAAAAAAAATAGAGAAAAAAAAAGTTTGTCAAATAGTTTCAATTAGCGCGCAAAATGTTTCTGGTTTTTTTTTTTGTTTTTTACTGCCAACGAGAAGTGTGTAGCAAGTGGAGGAGAAGGAAGCGGAGTTATATGTCCATACAACTGTTGAGAATTTGAAGCATTAATCGATGTCATTAATAAAAAAAAACTCTCAGCTCAGAGCTCATGGCATTTTGATGTCGTCTCAGCTGTGTTGAGTTTTATATTGTATCTGCAAGATGTACATGCTACATGAATGCAACTACACGGAGTGGAAAGAGATTGAGAAATAGATGGATAGATACATAGATAGATATACTCGTGCCACATACACTTAATTCCACTGCAATTGCAAGTTGCAACTGAAAATATGCTGGAAGCGAGCCAAGCCAATGCAATGGCGACACTTGCATTTTTTCAATGCTTTATCTTTAGAATGTGCAACTATTTTTGGTTTGTGTATCTTTCTATCTGGGAATGTTTTAGCTGCCATGTAAAATGTCTCTCTCTCTCTCTCTTTCTCTCTCTGTGTGTTGGAATATGCATCTTTATTTTCTTGAATTAGGCACGCTGTCACTGAGAACTGAGAAATGAGAACTGCGGCGACTGCGACTGAGAACTGCAAAATGCAGCTGCGACTGACATTTGTCTGCTGTCTGTTGTTGCTGCTGCTGTTGCTGTTGCTGCTGTTGTATCTTGTAGCTACATTTCAAAGCAAGCAAAACGTGCAGCATGTGATAAAAATAAACTAAAAGCCCTTCCATCACTAGCAGCAGCAGTAACAACAACAATAACTATGAATAGCCGCTGTTGCTGCAGTAGATTGCCGCCGTGATCCATTTTTAATATCAACTCAACCCTCAATGCAGTTGCTCAATTTCTAGGGCGGTGGCAACGAATTGATGATCATTTTTTTCTCTCTCTCTCTCTCTCTCTCTGCTTCTTGCATTTATTCTGCTTTGTCTTTCTGACTTTTGCTGCTGCTGTTGAAGTTACTGCTTATAATCATCATAATTTTTTTTTTTCATTTTTGGCCTCAAGTTTATCGGCGCCTTTTTAATTGTTGTCTGCTCTTTGCTCTATGTTCTCTATTTATCTTCATCTCTCTCTCTTTCTGCCTCTCTTCGACTTTTGTTTTTGTGGTTAAAATGTTGAATAATTTTTTGCCGTCAATGTTTCTTGTTTTACTTGTCGTATGGGGGAAACTTATAAATAGTTTTGACAGACGCCACAAAAGAAATTGCAGATAAAGCGGCAAGCAGAGGACCAGCAGCGGCAAGTTCATATAGGGGAAAAATATATAGTCAATTTTATATATATATATATATTTTATATTTATTTTTGATTTACGGCACATTCCTTATGCCATAAAACGCATGACGCACAACATGGAATTTACTTAAGTGGGCGTGGCATGGCATAGCATGATCACAGATGATGGTTGCACTATATAAAAATTGCTATTATCAGAGACATATATAAATAAATATATGTGTATATCATGGCTTAAGCAATTGAAATTCTTTACAAAGAATTCATTTAATGAGCTCACAAATTATCAGTGGAAAAAAAAAAAAAACACTTGAAGTGCAGTTTAAAGTGCAAATGCTTATGAGAGAAATATGAATGAAATTGATTTTGATTATGAAAAAATTGACTCATAATTTAGCTAGAAGTTTATTATCAGAAAATACATTAAATATATATACTGAGAAGTTAAAGTTCTAAGTAAAACTATGATGATAAGAGTATGGGAAATATATATAAAAAAAAATTATAACTATAAATTTACTATAACAGCAAACTCATTTTTTTTTTATTATTTATATATTTACTATAATAATTTTATATGCACATAAAAAAAAAAATAATATAAATAAATAAATATAAATCTCATGCAAATCTTTGATTTGAAATAAAAGTAAAAGTATTATGATAAAGCATTGCAAAGGCCACAGACAGAAACACAGACACAGAGACATGTGCGCACAGGACAGACAAACATATTTTTTGGCCCTGGACCGTAACCGTAACTTGCAAATTTTTCAAATTCCCACACGAAAAGATCGCGAATGCCAATGCTCGCTCGCTGCTCGCTGCTCGATGCTCGATGCTGACTGTCAAAATTTTGGAGCGAAAGAAAAGCGAAAAGAAAAACTAAAAACTTATGCTCTCAAATGTTATTGTTATTGTTGTTGTTGTTATTGCTATTGTTTATGTCATTGTTGTAAAGGCAATTGTTGTGATTCACACGCTATGAAGAATTTCTATAATACTCTGTGCAAGGTTTCAATTTCATATTTATAGAGTATACGCAATGTGATAAAGTTTACAGTTATATAAAATTAAAAAAATTTATATATAAAATTATAAAATTTATATTTAAAATTCATTAAAATTTTGTACAGAATTTTATAGAGATTTTCTAATATTTTTCTTAAATTTTTTAATATTTTTTTAGTGTATTTAATTAGTCGTTTTTTTTTGTATTTACAAAATTTTTAGTTTGTTTTTTTTTTTTCTGGCCATTTCAAAGGCAGCGAAAGTCGCTTATGGCAACGTCATAGGGGCAACGTCATAGAGAGTCTTTTCTTGGGTCTTGGCCTGGCTTTGAGATACTGCTGGCTAAAAAGGAGCTGCTGCTGCTGCTTGCTGCTTGCTGCTTGCTGTTGCTCTCCTTTGCTACAATTTCTATGTGTGTGATTTAATGCGCGACTTTTCGCTTTTTTTTTTATATTTTCGTTGTTGTTGCTGGATTTTTATTTCGGCAGCAGCCCCCGTGGGTTGGCTTTTGCTTTTGCAGTTTTTGGGATATCGCGTCGCGCTAGACATTTGCATATCGCATGCACCATCGACTCGAGCAAATAAAAATTTATGCAATTAAGCAAATCAGACGACGAGGAAGGCAGCAACGGCTACGACGACGACGACGACGACGACGACGACATAGACTACATAGACGATAGGCGATAACAAATGAACGGGCGAGAGATCCTGGCCCACAAAAAAAAAGAAAAAAAAGTGCAACTACTTCTCTGCTAGCATTTATCTAGCGATCAGCAGTAGAAGCTGTAGAAGGAGGAAGACTTGTATCAATAGACGCTGAAAGAGAGCGAGAGAGAGAGCGGGAGCATATGTGTGCATAACTTTTGTTGCTGTTTTAGAGGGGACGGAGAGGGGAAAAACTGTATTGAAAATGCAAGACAGGGCGTTACGCTTTGATAGTTATCGTTATCGTAATTATCGATGCAGCAGCTCCTGCAGCTGAATCATAAATTAAACTTTAAAGTCAAGCTTAGGCATTTGTTTGCCTGCTTTGTCATGTGAATGTGTGTACCGCCTCCTAACTGGGCTTTAACTCTGCACAACATACAACATACACAACGAAAACTGGAGCTACAGATCGTTGCTGTTTGCAGTCGAGACTGTAGCTGAAGTTGAGATCGTAGCTGTAGTTTTTTTTTTTTTTTTGGAGTTTTAAAGTTTTGGAGTTTGGGGGAACTTACCATGTCCATCAATTCTTCACTTCACTTTCATTTGCTGTGGGACCTTGTTGGTGGCCCCCACCTTTATCTATAGTTTGTGGGTGTTTTGGGGCATTTTGTAGCAGACAACTGCAGTTGTTGTTGTTGTTGTTGCTGTTAATTTGCCTGTCTGCCATGTGAAAGTTTGCATGCCACAAATTGCGCGAACGTGTGAATCGAGGGATACTAAAAGAGGTGGCAGGTGAAGGTGGCATTCAATGTATGTATATGTCTATGTGTGTTCAACATTGACTATGATGCAGGGTTCAACATTCATTTTTTTTATGCGGTGATTATCCTTTTAACGAATTGACCAGCAAGTAACAAGCTACAACAACAATCTACAACAACAACAGCAGCAGCAGTAACTCTTAGAGTAATAATAATAATAATAATAAAGAAAACAAAACAAAAATAAAAACAATTTTCAGCTGAAAGGCATTCACAGTCCATAAATCGTCTAAATGAGGCATTCAATCTTTGGACAAGTGTTGCAATGAATTGAAATGAATTACAATCTTGTTGTTGTTGCTATTGTTGCTCTTATTACTGTTGTTTCTTTCGTTTCGTTTTGTTGACAGTCTAAAAGGATCTTCGTGCATTATCTGGCAGCGTGCAATTTTCAGTCAACATGCAAGTTTTAAAAAAAAATTTAAATAAATTTTGAAAAATATTTTCTATATGTTTATCTTTTTCTATGTATTTGTCTATATATTTTTTGTATATATATTATTTTCTATATATTTATTTATATTATTTTCTATATATTTATTTATATTATTTTCTATATATTTATTTATATTATTTTCTATATATTTATTTATATTATTTTCTATATATTTATTTATATTATTTTCTATATATTTATTTATATTATTTTCTATATATTTATTTATATTATTTTATATATATTTATTTATATTATTTTCTATATATTTATTTATATTTTTTCTATATATTTATTTATATTATTTTCTATATATTTATTTATATTATTTTCTATATATTTATTTATATTATTTTCAATATATTTATTTATATTATTTTCTATATATTTATTTATATTATTTTCTATATATTTATTTATATTATTTTCTATATATTTATTTATATTATTTTCTATATATTTATTTATATTATTTTCTATATATTTATTTATATTATTTTCTATATATTTATTTATATTATTTTCTATATATTTATTTATATTATTTTCTATATATTTACTTATATTAATTTTTATATATTTATTTATATTATTTTCTATATATTTATTTAAATTTTTTTTATATATATGTGTTATTCTCTATATATCTATAAATATTCTTTTCTATATTTCCATCTGTATTTCTGGTTAACTTCTCTATATCTATATGCTTATTTATCAATCTATCTATGCATCTATCTGTCTATATAACTATCTATCTAAGATGTCATCCATCTATATTTTTCTTATATATCCTACTTCTACTAGTTCAACTCAAGTTTTTCGCTTTGCTTTAACTTTAAGCTTCATTTATTTTATGTTCATTGTTAATTGATGTTACATTTCAACTTTAGCTTTACATTATTTCAATCTGATTATTTTTATTCAACTTTGAACTGTTTAAGTTTGAGTTTGAACTCAATTCTTTTGACTCTGCGCCAACTAAATTGCACTTTAACAATTCACATTCAATTACAAAAAGACTCTTAATGTCTTAATTCCTCCCAAAAAAAAAAAAAATAAAATAAATAAAAATACATTGCCACACCCTGAACAGCTAAAACAAAAGATCCAAAAAAATAAAAAAATGAAATAAAAAAAAATAGACAAAAGAATTTAATTGCATTTTTGTAACGTGTGGCGGATTTTTAAAAGTTTACCACGCCTCCGCCACCCATTTGAGAATTTTAGACACATTTGTTTAACAACTTTTTTTTTTCTCTTTGTTATTGTTGTTGGTTAGCTCTAAATCAATGCAATAGTAGGGAGGGGCGTGACGTAGGCGGAGGTGAGACATAAAAACAAGATATTATATAGCTGTGATCTCTGTGACATTTTCTGACATTTAAATTGAAACATTAATGCAATGTGAGTGAGCAGAGGGGGAGAAGTAGGGGAGAAAGAGAAGGCAGATAAGAATTTAGGGCAATAAATTCGTGTGGCGCGAATGAAGCGTGTTAAGTGGGTCACAAATGTTGCACTTAAAATCAAAAGTTCTGTGCATAAATTATTGACAAAAAAAAAGCTAAAAAAATGTCGATGAGATTCCATTGATTTTCATTGCATCTTCCTGAGAAAGTGTAACCCAAATTTTGTGGCAGGTTCCATGGCAGCCACAAGAAACAGCAGCTGTAGGAGGCACAGGAGGTGGAGTAGGTGAAGGAGAACGCCTCTGTCGTTGTCCTACTTATGCAATCGCTTTTGCCTTCTGCTGCCGCAAACTGAGCGAACTGCGCTGACTGCGCACTTTCCAAAAGTGTTGGCCGCAGGCAGAGGGCCAGCCCAGGTCGATCAGTCTCTCTGTCTCGCTGTCTGTCTGTCTCTGTCTCTCTTTTCGATCGATGATTGTTGGCAATTCATCCTACCTCGCGCCTTTTGCCTTTGCTGCCTCCTTGAAAAAGTGCAACTTGATGTCAGTCCAAACACTGGAATTATCGCATATCGCGAGAGGCTCTCTTTGATTTTGATATTTGCATTTGGTTAGAGATATATAACCGCAAGCTAAAGGCTAACATTTTGGCCTAACGATAATTTACTTAACAACAACAACAGCAATAACAACAACAAACAATGACGAACAACAATAGCAACAACAACTACTGTGGACAGCTAAGCAATTAGCACTGGCCATTTATGGCTTTAAGAGTTGTCTTGAAAGATTTGAAAGCTGGGAAATTGTTTAACCGACAGCAGCCTCAGCAACAGCAGCCACAGCAGCAGCAGTTGCAGTGACAGTGGCTCTGGGTGGCTAAAGAACCGTTACGCAACATGCATTTTTTTTTTGTCTCTTCATTTTTTCTTCTTCCTGCTGGTTTTTGCTTTTTTTTTTTTTTTGTCAGTCAGAGAAGAAGCAGCAGCAACAACTCACTGCGGTAAAGATTATGCTGTACAGATAAAGCGAACAATTTATGATGCCGCTAATCACCGTCGTGCCTTGGGGATGACTCTTCAACTTGACCACTTTTGCAGTTATTATGTGTTAACTGATAATGATTATCCTTCTAAACAATCTCTAAGCCATGGCCATTGCCATTGCTATTGCCATTTGCGATGCGATGCGATGCACAAGATGCGCAAAATGCGCAAATTGCTTTGAATGCTGCCTGAAGGCATAAAGCGAAACAACTAGAATTAGATGTGATCTTAGCTGGGGAAAGGCAACACTTATAAAAGTTGTTTAACAGCCAGCAAGAGAGATAGAGAGAGAGAGAGAGAGAGGGATATGTATACTATATATAAAAGAATTATAATGGATAACAACATAAAATAGACATGTTTGCTCATGTTAAAAATGTAATAAAATGAGAAGCAAAGATTTTTTTTCTTTTAGATAATTTCAGCATTATAGTTAAATATTTTTCATATCACTTTAAAATCTTTTCAATGAATTTTATAGAATTTTTATTAGCATTCCATTTAATTCGTAATGCTTTGACTTTTTGTATAATTTATGTGTTTACTGCAACTTTCATTTATCTTGCATTTTGCTGCATGTAATGAGATCACACTCTACGCTCTACGCTCTACACACGGCACTCTGCACTCTGCACAACTGTGCAACATTATCATTTGGATTGATCAATTGAAAAGATTCACTTGCAAGTAATACAAGCCGAGAAGGAAAGTAAGAGAAAACAAAAGAGAGATACAGAGAGAGAGAGAGAGATAGAAGAAAAATGCATCCTATAGCATCATCAGTCATGAGACGACGGGATTCACATTAAGATAAGCATTGCTTGATTATGCAATGATCCATGTGGCAAACGAACAGCGTTATCTTTCTCTCTCTTTCACTATCGGTATCTCTTTTTAGCTGACAACGCCCCATGGCGTTGCAAGAAATGTAGTAGGGGCAAAAAATTGTGTACTGCAGCTGCTGCTGCTGCCACTGTGTCCAGTTGCATTGCATTGCATGTCCAGGAAATGAGGTGAATGCCTTCTTAGTGGCAAAAGCGACAATCGGAACAAACATAAAACATACAGAAGAAGACGAAGAAAAAGAAGAAGAAGAAGGAGGAGGAGTAGTAGTAAGCGAATGAGAATGAGGAAGAAGACTGGCTAAGAGTTCAACAGCGAAATCGATATTTTTTCAGGGACGATGCTGATGAAGCTTCTGTCGACTGTCGACTGCCGGCTGTTGGTTTGCGTTTTGTTTTCTTGTTTTCTTGTTTTTTTTTTAGGTTTAGCTTTGAGCTCTCTTCAGGCATTGGGTGCAGTTTTTTTTTTTTATCGTTTGTTTGCTTGCTTATATTTTCTGTTTCTGTATTTTTTTTTTCTCTGTTATTTTTTCTTTTTATGTTTTCTGTCACTTTGTGTTTGTTTCGTTTTCAATTTCTTTATGTTGCGGTTCAATTTTGTGCTCATTCCGGCTATTGAACGCATACTTATTGTTAAAGAGGGTTGGAGGCACACTTATCAAAACTGTTGTAGAGACATGTGGTAAGGGGATAGAAGGTTGAGAATATTGTTAATGACTCATAGAACACACATATGTCAGCTTGCAATGTTGTGTGTGTTCTCTGTAGTTCTCTCTCTCTGTAGTTCAAGCTAAAGCCACGTGAAGCCACATCAATCCGTCAGCCGACTTTTAAGCGTGTCGCTTGTTGGTCATAAAGAGCAACACTTGAAAGCAATATATAAAATTTATAGATAGAAAATTGTATACTCTATATAGAGAGAACAATATATATATATAGCTATAGCAATAGATCAATAAATATACAGTATATACCATAGATATGATAAGATAAGATAAGATAAATTTTGCTAAAGTTAATTTGCAGAAAAGTTTGCTTGACTTGTTAATTGATCAAGCTGCAACTATAATGTTAGAATATGATCTTATCATAGTTTTGTCATATATTTAAGTGCTCTAAGTCTATCGATATAGTTCTTATCGATGTATTGCGCAATCTAGACAAGCAAATAGTAATATAAATTAATTTATATATTTTTGTTTTTTATTTTTATAAATATAAAATAAATGATTAATCATACCCGTTTGGCATATTTGTTAACTTATATGCGAGGTATATAAATTGGCCAAGTGTCTAAAAAGTGTCAATAAATTGTTAACTGTGTCACGTTTGCACTTTGTCTTTGTCTTTGTCTTTGTCTTTGTCTTTGCATTTTGTCATTTTCTGTTTGTGTTTTGCGTTTATGTGTGTTGTGGCAACTGAATTATAGTCAAGTCTCACAGTTGTTGTTGTTGTTATTGTTTTCTTTTGCGGCTTATCTGCAGCATGTTTTAATGAGTTTTCATGTTCTTGGCTATTGACAAACTGTAAATTAATGTCGCTGAGAAGCATTTGCAAAACCAGCACTAAACCAATTTAACATTTAAGCCATCAAATCATACAAGCATATACAGAGACAGAGAGACATGTAGCGAGAGAGAGAGAGAGAGAGAGAGAGAGACACATACAACATGCTTACAATTAGAGCCAATGAACCGCAATACTTTACAAGACAGTGAAAACCACGACAAAAAAAAAAAAAAACCATTGACAGATACCAAAGACTGGCTCAGAGACAGAGACAGACACATTCACTTTGACTTGGTCTTAGCTGTAGGCCAACATATATTGATGCATATAAAAAACTTATCCTCTGGCTTGACGCGTCGATAGTCAATTCGTCAATTGTCACATTTGTCAGTCTTAATAAGTTTTTGCGAATGTGCTTAAGCTCAATTTATGTTTACATTTCGGATTTATTTATGCTGCGGGGAAACGTTTGGGAAAACGTTGGAAAAATTGACATAAGATACAAAATGCAGGTTAAGTGGCTTTTGGGTTTTTGAGATTTAGTTTTGACTTTGGGTTTTTGGGTTGGGTCGCGCCTGATGATTTATGATGCTGCTGCTGTAGAAATACTTAACCTACTCAACAACAAAGCTAAAACAGAAATACTTGAAACTAGCAAGAAAATTTACTTGAAATAACAAAAAAAAAAAAAAAATGTTTATTATTTATTTATATTTATTTTTAAAAGATTTTTTATACCCTGTACCCATTGAAAATGGGTAAAAAAAAAGGGTATATTAAGTTTGTGCAAATGTGCGTAACGGGCAGAAGGAGGCGTGGCAGACCCCATAAAGTATATATATTCTGACTCAGGATCAATAGCCGAGTCGATTTGGCCATGTCCGTCTGTCTGTCCGTCTGTCTGTCTGTCCGTCTGTCTGTCTGTCCGTCTGTCTGTTTGAACGCAAAGAACTTCTAAACTATAAGGGCTAGAGACACCAAATTTGGTATGTAGGTTCCCATATACCATAATTCGATCGAGTTTATTTCAAACTTTGGATGCCACGCCCCGTTCGCCCACAATACGCCAAAAACATTTTGACGCTCATACCTCATTTCTCATATCTCAGCTCCTATAAACACTAGAGACTTGTAATTTGGAAGGGAACATTTAAGCATCAATATAAAACAGTCCTGAAAAAATGGTATCGATTGATTAAGAAACAAAAAAGTTATTAAACAATTAATTTTCACAAAATATACGTTAACTTAGCGTGGGCAAGCATGCGTCATCAAGAGCTGTCTATGTGTACATATACAAACCCGACACATACACATGTAAATGTATCACTGTGTGCAAACTTAGTGCAAGTAAAAAGCGCAAGCTTGTTGATGAGGGAAGGAGAGGATGGGAGAATGCTGATCCAAAAGCGAATACATACATAACACACGTGCACGA